>CAXKVY010004238.1:0-72586 GCA_964058915.1 Tetropium fuscum
ATTCTACGACCTTTCAAAGGGATATAGAGGCTCCAAAATATGTATCCATCCCGTACGAAACCCGGTTTACTCGTGGTTTGAGTAAGGTTTTCAAAAACGTGGGTATAACAGCGATTCATTCGTCTAGCAACAAATTACAACAACTTTTAGACAATCCAAAGGATAAAATTGTTCCAAATGGAAGGTCTGGGATTTACGAAATTAGTTGTAATGATTGTGATCGAAAATATGTTAGACAAACGAGACGATCAATTAACACCACATTTAAAGAGCATATGGCTCATCTAAAATATGGAAGAACAGATAAGTCTAGTGTTGCACAACATGCTTTTGACAACAATCATAGAATAGATATTAGTAATTTAGGATTAGTTAGAAATGTGACCAATAATAGACAGTTGGATGCATTTGAGAGCATAGAAATTGTAAAATGTAATAGTAGTATGAATAGTGACAAGGGACCTATACCGTATAGCCCGCTTTACGCGTTGCTTAGCAACCGATGATTGAACCGTGATTAGTCACGCGTAAATTTCACGGTGATATCATACCGCAGCCCGCGTTACGCGTTGCTTAGCAACCGATCATTGAAGCGTGATTAGTCACGCGTAAATTTCACGGTGATATCATTAGTGACGTCACCATGAAAATAGTATAAATATGGTAGATTTTGTAGTTTAAGATTAGTTTTAATCGTCTCCGGTTAATGATGCCAACTTGGTTGGCGAAACGCGCGTCGAGCGAAGTTAAAGTGTTTTGGTGTTTGTGGAAACTACTCCGAGTGTTACAGTTACATCAAAGGTTCCAGCCCTATCCAGTAATATTTAAGATTAGTTATATTTTTAATATTTATGCCGTTGATGCATATTTTTACATTTTGCGGGTCTCTCTTTCTCGTGAATACTACGACTTGCGTCTTTGCCCCGTTGACAGTTAACCCCCATTTCTGGTAATAGTCTACTATGTTGGATGTTTGCTGTTGCATCAGTCTTTGTAAAAGTGGTAGGCTCGTGGTTTTTGCTAGTGTAGCGATGTCGTCAGCGTATAATGCAACGGTAGTCCGTGCATCGTTGGGATTGGGTATGTCGTGGGTGTATAAATTGAATAGTATGGGTCCTAGTGCCGAGCCTTGTGGTACGCCAGATTGCACTGGGCGGGATTGGGATATGTCCCTTTTGACTGCTACTACGAAATTGCGGTTTGAAATGTATGATTGCATTGTTTTAATAATGCGAATCGGATATCCCGCGACATGTAGTTTGTATAGCAGTCTGGGATGCCAGACTTTGTCGAAGGCTTTCTCGAAGTCTAGGGAGACAACCCCTGTGAATTGACCTCGATTCAGGTTGGTGGTGATTGTCGCGTCCAGCAGAAAGCTACCCCCTTACCCCAGCCACAACGGTTCGAACTTAGCTAAATAACACTCAAAACGTTTTAGTTGATTAATTTAATTTTCTTGTCTGTCACACCTAACTTTTGACATTAACATCTTTGATCTGATTTCAAATATAATATAAATAACAAGTCTCCGACATACTCCCACCTGAGGGATTTTATACTAAATAATAACAATTCCTCATAATGAGACTACTAAATTTAACTATTACTAATTAAGTACTACAAAACCTCAATGGTAGTTTCACTACACGTCCACTACGAGTAATTTGACACACGGGTGCTCTGCTTTCAATGCCAGAGTTACTAGCATTGGGCACTCCCGCACTATATCTAGCGTATTCTTACTATCTTTTCCAATCTCCTCTTCGTCACACTCAAAATACTGCTGAGCCAATCACTCCAGAGGCTGACGCAACCAATTGGGCCACTCCCACCATTTGGACTCAAATAGATGCTTAGCAGAATACCTACGTGATGGGGGGTTAGCCGGATTCCAGGTACATGTCTTCATGACTCACTTGTAGTCAAGGAACGTATCTCTGACACCCGATTTCCTACAAAGGGGGACCAATCATCTTTTCGATGTATCCACGAGATAACAGTTGAGAAGTCACTCCATAGAACAGTTGCACTGGCATCGCAAAATGTGTGGAGACTCCATTTTCCTAAACCATCATCATCAGAACCGAAACCAATCCATCTAGGGATTTCTATATTAAACAAATACTGTAGTTCGCTAACCCAAGAGCGAAAAACACGTTCCTTATCAGAATCCACTGATCTGTCCCAACTTAGCTGTTGTTCCCATGTTTGTTGCAATAACAGTTTTGGAGTCAGAGTGGCTGGACAAATGAACGCTATAGGGTCGAATATGCGCTGTGCTGTAGATAGACTCAGTCTAATTATTACTTTGTTCCCTAAATCGGATATGTCTCTAACTGACTCTCTGCTGATAGTCAAAATATCTTTTGCCGGATTCCACTTCAAACCAAGTAAAGGCACAAAAATATCTCCTCGCCTACGGTCCGTATACTCCCACCCTCTCAGCTCAAATTCAGCTTGATCTAGAACACATACGATACACTTCAACCGTGCTCTGCATTTCTTAGACTGATGTCCTATCTTCAGACATCGAAAACAAGCTCTCTTCTTTGTTAACATATCCTTTTTACGGTCAAGTGGAAGTTCTTGCGCTTTAAAGCAAGTCTCATTGCTATGGGCACCTTCACAAAATAAACACTTAGCAATATTGCAATTAACTTACCCAGCTGCTTTGGGTAGTGACTCTGTCAATATTTGTCTCATTCTTCTATTCTGTGACACTGTAGAAATAGAAGTCAAACCAAATCCTTCGGCTGTTAGAGAAATTCTCTGCTCATTTTCGGCCTCAGCGCGTAGAAGACTTAAAAGATTCTGCAACCTAATCTCTAATGGAGCGTCGCCACATAATGCTACGGGTTGATTGTTGCCACTACTCTCTCTATTACTTGTACCCGGACCATTCGAATTGAAAGTCGATCTTTGCCATATTCGTAAAAGACAAACAAGATTCAATTAATGGAAACAAAAGCGCTGCGTATTTGTCTGATGTGATCCCTAACGTGTCGATCGCCCTTAACTGAGTCTCAATCAGATCTTACAATTTCGACAAATCCTGCTCCTTTTCCTTTGATACAACGTTATTTAAAACCAATTTTAGTAATCCGCGCACGTATACCTCAATCTGTAGGTCCTCACGCCCGAATCTCGCGGTCAAACAGTCAATAATATTTTCATAATTATCATCAAGCACAGGAAAACTATCTACAATTTGACGCGCACGACTTCCAGCAACCGTAGCCTGTACCAAATAGTCTATCTTATCGCAATTATCCAACTGAGTATCAGCATGAATTTTCCTGAACTGAGACCAGAACGGTAACCAGTCTCCAATATTACCATCATACTGCTTAAATTGAATAGCAGGCAACTTAAATTTCCTCTTACCTCGTACGTCATCAACATAAACTACTTGGCTACTAGAAGTTCGTACTGACCCTCGCACAGACCCAGCATCCTCTACAACTTCTAACAGCTTGTCAACTTTTAATTTAAGTGTGGTGAACCTCTTCATATAGCTCTCCCCTTGCTCAAGGTCTAACAATAGTTGTTCTTCAGTCGCTTGTGCCTCCAACAAGAAACTATATACTTACGAGTTTATCGTGCTGAGTTCGTCAAACTTAGGCTTTACGCATTCCCAGGCAACCTCGATGTCCTCCCGCACGATAAGACTTTTTATTAACATATTGTCTAATTCGTTGAACGCTTTAGTGACCGAAAAGACCGAAGCACTTTTCTATGTTTTTTCTTGGCTTCCATTGAGTCAGTCATAATACTTCCAACCAACTTCCTGATTCTATCAGAGTACTGTCTAAGATAATCTAAAACGTTTTACTGACTTGCACTGGACACTGGACACTGGGTTTTACAGGACACTGCAGGCGGTAAGCAGTGTCCTGTTACGGTCGCCATTAAATATGTCGCGTCCAGCAGAAAGCTACCCGCGTACCCCAGCCACAACGGTTCGAACTTAGCTAAATAACACTCAAAACGTTTTAGTTGATTAATTTAATTTTCTTGTCTGTCACACCTATCTTTTGACATTAACTTTGATCTGATTTCAAATATAATATAAATAACAAGTCTCCGACAGTGATATATTCACAGATGCGAAACAGCTGCTGGTCGGTTGAGTGGTATCGTTGGAATCCGTATTGGAACTTGGTCATGACATTATTTGTCACTGCAAATTCAATTCCAATACGTGGGATAGGATTAAGTTGTCTAAAAGCTTGCCTATGGAGGGCAACAGGTTAATGGGTCTGTGTAGCAAGCTGGATCTGTGCGTGATTTATTGGGTTTATGTATAGGGACGACCTTGGCTGTTTTCCAGTATGTGGGATAGTGGGTGAGTCTCATACCCGAGTTGAAGAGGTTTAGAAGGAACATAATCGCAAGGAGGGGTAGGATTTTAAGGGCAAAATTGGGAATACTGTAGATGCCGGGTGCTTTTCCCTTTTGGGTTGCTTTTATGAGCGCCTATAATTGTTGTGGTGTAAAAAATATGGGGTTATCGTTATTGTTTATTGTTGTATTGTTTAAAATGTTAACATATGCTAATGTGTTTTGTTTTGTTACATTATCGATTTTGTTAGGTTTCAATTGTTCTGAGAATATCTGAGAAAAGCACTCGGCCTTCTGCGCATCCGTTTGTATATCTCCACGGTTTTAAGTGTTCGTATTGGGGGTTTGGCTTTAGTGAATCGCCTTGGAAGAAAGTATGGATCGTCGGGGTGGTTTTCTTTATATTTTCGCAGTTGAATTTATTAATTTCTCTTCTGATTTTATTTGTAAGGCTAGTAATTTGATTGTTGTAGATTGGATTTTTAGTTCTGTAGTATATTCTTCTAATTTGTGATCTTTGTTTAATTAATTCTAAAATATGCTTGGGTAGGGGATGGGATATCATGTGATTTTCCAGTGTTTCCTGGCTTGTCGTCAGTGCTGTCTGTATTGTTTTCGTAATGCATTCTGCTGATGCCTCAATGTCCTCTGTGGTTACGCATTTAGGGTTTGCTGTGATTTTACTATTAATTTCAAATTTAAATTTTTCCCAATCGTAGTCGGTATCCCTGGGAATCCGGAATACTTTTTGCGTTTCAAATTTCATGTCTAGTATAGACAGTATAGCGGTGTGGTCGTTTTGTAAAGGGTCCGCCAATAGGGACGCTCGATCTTTGACAGCTCATGGCAGCCATGTTGTTTGTGGTAGAGTTGGCAAACGTAGTTGTTATTATTCAGTGTATCTTCACAAATCACCATGAACCAATTCAGCCGCGAGCAACATGTGCAAATCGTTAAAACTTATTACGAAAATCATTCATCGGTTCGAGCAACGTTCCGCGCGCTCCGCCAATTTTACGGTGCAATTGATCGTCCTGCTGAGTCGACTATCCGTCGTTTGATTAACAAATTCGAGGCAACCGGTTCAGTGAACAATCAGCCAACACCGACGCGTCGTCGAAACGTCCGATCTGCCCAGAATGTCGCTGCTGTGCGCGATAGTGTGCGTGAAATTCCGCGACAGTCAATTTCACGTCGCGCACAGGAACTCCGCCTTTCGGAAACATCACTTCGCCGAATCTTGCATCTGGATTTGGGCATGCATCCGTACAAGATCCTGCTGACACAAGAGCTCAAAATAAACGACCATAGACAGCGCCGTATCTTCGCTGATTGGGCTTTAGAGCAGTTGGAAGTCGACCCCGATTTTGGTCGCAAAATCATCTTCAGCGATGAGGCACATTTTTGGTTAAATGGGAATGTCAACAAGCAGAATTGCCGTTATTGGGCCGAGAACAACCCACAGGAGGTCCACCAGGTCGCAATGCACCCAGCAAAGGTAACTGTTTGGTGTGGATTTTGGGCCGGAGGCATCATCGGGCCGTATTTCTTCGAGAACGACGATGGTGAGTCCATCACGGTAAACGGCGAACGATACAGATCCATGATAACGAACTTTTTCTGGCATGAAATCGACAATATGGATGTCGAGGATATGTGGTTTCAGCAGGACGGCGCTACGAGCCACACAGCGCGCGCCACAATGGATCTTCTGCACGAGCGCTTCGGAGGAATGGTTATCTCGCGCGGAGGCGACATCAACTGGCCACCGAGATCGTGCGATTTAACCCCACTAGACTATTTCTTGTGGGGTTTTCTTAAATCACAGGTCTACGCAAACCAACCACAAAACACTGATGCCCTCAAAGTCAACATACGCCACGCCATCGATGAAATACAGCCCGATTTGTGCGCCAGAGTCATTGAAAATTGGACTTCTCGTATGCGCGCCACCCAGCGAAGCCGAGGTGGACATTTGACCGATATTATTTTCCATACATAATGCCTTCGAATACTCTTTCAAACAAATATAAATTTCATTTATACCTCTCACACAACTTGCTTTATTTCATTTTAAAGATCGAGCGCGCTTATTGGCGGACCCTTTATTTCTGTGATATGTTGCTGTTCTATATTTTCTTTAATGTTACTTGTTAGAATTATGTCAATTATATTTTTTGATGCTGGTCTGGTTGGCCAGATGGGTGAGATGATTTTAATGTTTTTATGTTTATGTGCATAATTGAATAGAATTTTCCCGTTGTTATCTTCTGTTTGATTTATAATGTTCCATGTTCTATGGACACTATTGAGGTCACCTAGCAGAATGTAATATTTGTTTAGTCTGTAAATTTGTTGTGTCAAGTTTTATTTGCGGTTTTTTATATGCTGAGATTATGGTAATATTACGTCACTTATGTTTGATGGTGATTGCCGTTGCTTCTATATTGTTTAGTCTGGGTAGGGATGTTTGTGAATAGGGTATGTTGTTTCGTATCAGTATTGCGGTGCCACCTCCTCGTTCTTCTCTGTCAGTCCTTTGTACGTTGTAGTTTTGTATGTTGAATGTGTTGTGTGTTTTTAGTCTCGTCTCCTGCAGGCAGCATATGTCTATTTTATTTGCAGCTAGTGCATGTATGAGTTCTTGTTTTTTCGACGATGCGCCGTTGATATTTAGTTGCATTACTAAGATTTTGTTTTTATTAGTGGTCATTGTTCATTTTTATTTTTAAATGTTGTTGTATTATTTTCTTGTGAGGCTAATGTAATGACTGGAGTGTCAAAATTGAACAATATTTAAGGGTGTCTTACATTCGGCCAATCCTGCATTCACCACGTCCCGAGGTGACTCCGGAGCTAATCTTCATCTGAAGTTAAGGTGACATCATCTTCTCCACTGTCGCTATCAGTAGAATCGGATACACCCCCAGGTTGACACCAGGGACGTATGCGGTCGACGGCAACAGTTTTCTCATAAGTTGTTGATTTGCATGTACGGTAAGAATTGGTCATGTCTCTGATTATATATCGATCATTTGGTAAGGCGGCTTTTACGACCATAGGCCCACTGTATGGAGCATTTAGCTTTCTACTTATGCCAGTGGATGGTACCTGCGTTAGAATGACAACCAAATCACCCTCCTTGTAAATTCTTGGTTTATTTCTTCGTTTGTCAAAATAGGTTTTCTGTACAACTTGTGCAGCTTTAATTTTGTCTACAGCTTGTTCTCGGGTGTTGATTAGATCTTCCAATAATGTTGGTATCATTTTGATTTCATCCCTGAGTGGGGTATCTGAGGAACTATTTCGTGGAGTGAATCCAAACATTAGTTCGCTAGGTGTTTTGCCTGTGCTTTTCTTGACCACGTTGTTAATAGCAAATTGTACTGCACGTACTTGATGATCCCATAGTTCTTCTTCTGCTATGGACGGTAGTAGTGCTCCAAGAATGGTACTATTTAGGCGTTCGACTTGGCCATTTGCCCTTGGGGTAGCTACAGCATTTAGAACATGTCTGATATTTATTTGACGGCAAAAGGATGTAAAGTGTTTGCATGTGAAGGAGCTTCCCTGATCAGACACTATTATATCCGGGACTCCATACGTTACAAACATGTCCTTGAAGTAGTCAATAACGTACTTCGCTTTCGTGCTCTTAGCAGCCCGTAAAAAGGTATATTTGGTGAAGGCGTCTATTCCAAAAATTAGGTATTGGTTGTGTCGTTTGGATTTAGGGAATGGTCCCAGATGATCCACGTGAAAAATATTTAAAGGCACAGCTCCTTTGGGGATCGGATGCAAAAACCCTCTTTTTTCCCATGATTTCTTTTGTTATACAGACAAGGTATGCAACATGAAATGTATTGCTCCACGTATCTCTTCATACGAGGAAACCAGTTAAACCGAGGAATTGTCGTATTTGGTGTACGTTTTTGGGAGTAGGGAACTGCTCAACGGCTTTGATCTTCTGCCTTCCGGGTCTCACTGTTCCCTGCTCTATTTCATAACCAGGGTAAGTCACAGAGGTCTTCAAAAAGTTACATTTCCTAAGGTTTAAAGTCAAACCTTCTGCCCTCAAAATGGCCAAGGTCTGCTTTAGAACCTTCAAAACGTCTTCCGCAGTTGAACCGTACAAAAGTATATCATCTAGGTAAAGTGCTGCGTTGGTTCGTGGTGGTTTAAGAATTCGGGTCATTAACCTTTGGAAAACTCTAGGTACGTTGCTTAATCCAAAAGGCACCCTGTTATATTCGTATTGACCTTCTGGTGTGACAAACACGGTGTAGTGTTTGGATGATTCTTGGAGTTGTACCTGTTGATAGCCTGATTTCAGATATAAGCTAATGAAGTAACTTCCTGCTTGTAGCTTATCAATCTGGTCGTCAATACGAGGCAATGACTTTCCTTAATACAAAGTGAATTCAGCTTACGATAATCGATACACATTCTCTGCTCTCCGTCTTTATGGTCACTATTGTATGGGGAACACAATATTCTTGACCTTCCTGTGATCGTATACTAGCGTTGATGTATAGATCACCCTCATATGAGTCAGCATGAACCTGTACATGACCCCAGTGATTTGGCAACAACGTAATACTTTTCGAAATTCGAAGAGCAATTTTCGAACTGTTTGGTTCGACCTCTATAGTATTAATTTCTGCTATGTCTCTACCGAGAAATTTCAATGCAACATCATCCTTAACGATTAGAATATCAGGCATTTCTATGAAATTCCTGCCCAACATAATTGGCATCTCTTGTGTTACCTACACTAGAAACCACATGTGCTGATATGGTTGCTTCCACCTCATCGACTTTTATTTGCAAAGATGTGGTGCACAGTGTAGGAGTACATTCACGTAACCATGTAGAACTGTTTTCTTAGTGGTATCGATTTCCAACGATAATTTTTCCATTTCCTGTTCCTGAATGGTTGTATAAGAGCAACCCGAATCTACGTAGACTAATGATGATGTTCCATATGGCTACATTTTTGTAGAATTTCTCGTTTTGTTTTTCCCTTATTAGTCAGATGGTCTGTTTTCCTATTTCTTTCCCCTTCTTGATATAATATTCTTCCTCCAAATGACCTACATGTCTGCAGAAATTGCAGCGTTTTTCATAATTTTTCGGCCTATCGCGATTTCTTTCGTTGCAATTGTTCGATGTATGCCCAGCTTTGTGGCATTTGAAACAAATTATCGTTTCACCATGCTTTATATATACACATATATATATACACACACATATATACACATATATATATATATATATATATATATATATATATATATATATATATATATATATATATATATATATATATATATATATATATATATATATATACAGGGTGAGTCAGTTTTTTGTAGACAAACTTTAACAGGGGATAGAACGCACGTTTTTATAAAGAAAAGTGCCTATAAAGATATGGCCGATCTAGCTTCCTAAGGAAGATACAGGGTGTTAAAATTTAATTTTTTTTACATTAATGTGTAATATTTTCTGAACGGAATGATATATTCACTAAATATTTTACACATATCTTAACCTGCATAGGATCAACATGTTGTATTGTTCCTGTCGAAAATACTATAGTGGATGTTACTTTTTTCGGGTACTTCGACTATTCTGCATAATAGAACTTTTTTTTCATACGCCACTGACATTATCTGATACATATTTCTAAAATAACGGCCCCTTAGTAACAATTTTGATCTTTTGTAATTTTGCTCTAACTATGACAGTTTTCGAGATATTGGCCGTTGTTTTTCTGACAGTGTAATGTCGTTATTATAATTTTTTTTTCTCGAATTTTCTTTATGACTTATAAACGAACGCTTAGATTTTTTCATGTTTGGGGGATAATGCCTATTAATTAAGGCGCATAAAACAAGCGGTAAGAATGTTCAAAAACTTGCACAGTGGCGGGGTGGAAGGGGTGCTCCACCCCTTTCGTAAACAGAACTTCTACGCCAAAGACTATTTAAAAAAAACTGTTATTTTCATTATCTACATACAGTTTAACAAAAATAATGTCCCTTCTTCTGTTTCGAAATTCCTGTGCGTTTCCTAGTTATTTTGATTTTAGTGTTTGATGTGGTACTAAATTAAGTAATTTATTTATTAGCAATAATAATTATCGGCTAAATATTTAATTCTTTCAACGAAACCTACCTAAATATGGTTTGTTAAGGATTCTAAAAAGCCGAAATCTCTTTATCTCTTTCCAAGTAATTACAATTACAAAAAAAAACATTAGATGAGCATTGATGTTAATGTTTATGGAGATATAAACATTTTTGAATTTATAGCAATATTTAATTAACAATAATAATTGTGGAATAAATAACAATTGTTAGCAATAATGATTTATAAATAACAATTACAAGAATTAATAACAATAACACTAGTACCTACATACATAAAATTAGATACTTTGTTCAAAATGTAAACCGTTCTTCTCTATACACATTTCACTGCGACGTATCATAGAACGTCGTAAGTTAACTAAATGATGCACCCTTATTTCATTGCAAGCATCTCTAATGCGATTTTGAAGTTCCTCAAGTGTATTAACCGGAGTGGTATACACTATTTCCTTAATGAATCCCCACACAAAAAAAGTCAAGTGCTGTTAAATCGGGGGATCTGGGAGGCCACGCCACTGGACCTCCACGACCTATCCACCTCCCTGGATAGTTATTGTTTAGCCAATTTCTTACATTTCTGCCATAATGGGCCGGGCACCCATCAAGTTGAATCCAAGACTGTCTTCTTAAATTCAAAGGAATGACTTCCCATATATTACCATGGTGTTTTTCTAAAAATTGTAGGAAATTTTCTGAATTTACACGTTGTGGCAAGAAATAAGGTCCAAACACGTGGTTGCCGTAAATTCCAATCCAGACATTTGTACTAAATTCATGTTGAAAACTTCGTGGTCGAATGGCATGTGGGTTTTCATGTGCCCATACATGCAGATTGTGAAAATTTACTATACCACGACGAGTAAAACAAGATTCATCAGTCCACAGTATATTGGATAAGAAATCCCTATTATTTTGAATGGAGTTAAGAACCCACCTACAATAAGTAAGTCTTCGTTCAGCGTCACCTGGACATAAACCTTGAACAGGTTGAAAATTATATGGGCGTCTGTGATCCCGTTTTAAAACCCGGGAAATTTTACTTTGGGAAATACCAAGAGCAATAGCAGCACGTCGAGTACTTGTCGTTGGGTTCCTATTAAATTCCCACAATATACGGTCTCTATCTCGTCCACGGTTGTTCTGTCGGCCCCCGGGTACATTTTTCAAACCCTGGTTAACAAATCGACGGTGGATACTCACAAAAACGGAATGATGAGGTTGTCGTCTATTTTGAAATCTTCTTCGATACTCCCTAGCTGCGTAACGTGAATTCCCATTTGCGAACCCATAAATAACATGAATGTCGGCTTGTTCGCTATTTGTAAATGTAAACGGCATGTTACACTAATTAAAATCTGGCAAATCACATAAAATAACTTTTTAATCTTATAAATAATAATTAATAACAGTGAAAATATTCAAGATGAAGCAAATTTGTTTGTAGATAAACTTGTAATACGTCAAACTGTCGTTTCAAAATATGACATAATGCTTACTTGTTTTCCAAGGAGTATAATATTTTATTGCAATTATTACGTACAGTTACAAATACGCTAGTTTTAAATGGAAATTGTTTAGCAAACAACAACAAAAATTGAAACAGAAATTGGTACATGCACAAGTTTAATAAAACTTAAAGGAAATTTTTAAGACTTTTGGCAACTGCACAATAATCTATTGTATTGTAAGTACATTTGTAATTTAACAGATTTCAACATATAAAAGTATTGTATTTGAGTAAGGCTTGATATAACAAATATTTATTTTGACTACATTGGAAAAAGATAAAGAATAAGAGATTTCGGCTTTTTAGAATCCTTAACACACCATATTTAGGTAGGTTTCGTTGAAAGAATTAAATATTTAGCCGATAATTATTATTGCTAATAAATAAATTACTTAATTTAGTACCACATCAAACACTAAAAATCAAAATAACTAGGAACCGCACAGGAATTTCGAAACAGAAGAAGGGACATTATTTTTGTTAAACTGTATGTAGATAATGAAAATAACAGTTTTTTTTAAATAGTCTTTGGCGTAGAAGTTCTGTTTACGAAAGGGGTGGAGCACCCCTTCCACCCCGCCACTGTGCAAGTTTTTGAACATTCTTACCGCTTGTTTTATGCGCCTTAATTAATAGGCATTATCCCCCAAACATGAAAAAATCTAAGCGTTCGTTTATAAGTCATAAAGAAAATTCGAGAAGAAAAAATTATAATAACGACATTACACTGTCAGAGAAACAACGGCCAATATCTCGAAAACTGTCATAGTTAGAGCAAAATT
This sequence comes from Tetropium fuscum, assembly GCA_964058915.1. Classification (NCBI taxonomy): domain Eukaryota; kingdom Metazoa; phylum Arthropoda; class Insecta; order Coleoptera; family Cerambycidae; genus Tetropium; species Tetropium fuscum. The sequence continues at coordinate 12,786 of CAXKVY010004238.1, forward strand.
ACAAGAGCTCAAAATTGTTACTAAGGGGCCGTTATTTTAGAAATATGTATCAGATAATGTCAGTGGCGTACGAAAAAAAAGTTCTATTTTGCAGAATAGTCGAAGTACCCGAAAAAAGTAACATCCACTATAGTGTTTTCGACAGGAACAATACAACATGTTGATCCTATGCAGGTTAAGATATGTGTAAAATATTTAGTGAATATATCATTCCGTTCAGAAAATATTACACATTAATGTAAAAAAAAATTAAATTTTAACACCCTGTATCTTCCTTAGGAAGCTAGATCGGCCATATCTTTATAGGCACTTTTCTTTTTAAAAACGTGCGTTCTATCCCCTGTTAAAGTTTGTCTACAAAAAACTGACTCACCCTGTATATATATACACATACACATATACACACATACACACACACACACACATATTTTGATGTGTCATCTCGCCAAATGATTTATTTTTTGTTAAGGCCGTTGCTAAGATAATTATGTTTGCTAAGGTAATTATGTTTGCTAAGGTAATCAGGTAATGATGTTATCAGGTAATGATGTTACCAGGTAATCATGTTATCAGGTAATGATGTTATCAGATAATATCAGGTTATCCCACTTCTGAAAATTTGTGAGGCTATTACATTAGCCTCACATTTGGAGTGTCAAAATTGACAATATTTAAGGGTGTCTTACATTCTGAATTTTGATTTTAATTAGTTGTTCTATTATTGCCATTAGGGCCTCAGCGAGAATGCATACCTTATCGAAAATTTCTGTTTTACTTTTTAATTGGCTTATTAATGTTTTAATTGCGTTTAAGATTTTATTTATATTTAAAGTTTTTATTAGGTCAATTATATCCCTGAGGGGGTTTGATTCTTGGTCTTCATTATCATTTCTGTTTTGTGTATTATTGGTTTTGACATTTTGTATTTGATTTTGGTTATTTGCTGCATTTTTGTCCTGTGTGAAGTTTCGCCATTTGGTTATGTTTTCTTGCGTTAATAACTGCCTGCTGGTCAGTCCTTGGTGCTTGTGGGGGTGGCCGCGGTTCTAGTTTGTCCTGTGGTCCTGGGGGCAGTCTGTCTGTTTGTTTGTTGTTGTGCTGGTTGTGCGTTCGTCCGTAATATCTGAAGTTGTTTCGCTTTTACGTATATAGGGCACCCTCTGTAATTGGCGGGATGTTCCCCTCCACAGAGAGCACATGCGCATCTGGTGGCTGTGCATGTTATGTTAGGGTGACTTTTAGCACACCGGACGCACCTGTGCTCCCTGTTGCAGAAGTAGGAGCCGTGCCCTAGTTACTGACAACGGTGGCATTGAGGCAAGTCCGTCGTCACGTAATCTGTTATATTGACTGTTAAGTGACAAATGTTTGTTGTTTTATAATATGCATCAGCGGCATAATCGGGTATGGTTAGCAGTAGTATTTTAGATGGTTGCTTTCCAACGATGGTTGGATATATCCAACGGGACGTATTTGGCGACGACTCTAATGGGCTTTTCCACGTTTATGTTATGCGTAAAAAATTCAATGTTATTTTCATGTAATTGTATGGCTATTGTTTTATGCTGTTCCATGGTTTGCGGGAAACACATTAGGGATGAGTTATTAAATTTCATTCGGATATTGGGGGTGAAGTTGTTCTGTAGGTAATTGATCATGGGTGCATTTTTATCCGTGTATATATGGATTGGTGGGGGTCTAGTTACGCGTGTTTGTGTTGCGGGTTGTTTATTTTTATCTGTGTTTTGTGTACTAATGTTTCCTTGTGTTTGCAAGATTGGTGTACTAGTTGATTGTTTATTGCTTTTATTAGTTGATTGCTAAGGTGCTGTGCCATTTGGTATTTATAGGGATGAAATTTTAAATCCCTATGAAGAATTCGATCTAAGCTTCCCTTCGATATTCCTAGAATAAGGGTTTGTCGATTAGCAGACAGACATTGCAGGACTTCTCGTAAAAGCAAAAACTAGTTCAACATTTTCTGGTGTACGAACTGTTCTTCGACGTCCAGGCTTCTTCAAATTTTTTACAAAACCATTTTCACGCCAATGACGAACCCATAACCTAATAGTTTTACGATTTGGCGCGTGACCTCTATTGTTGATATTAAACTGAGGCCGAAATGCACGCCTAACTTCTTCTATCGAATTGCTTCTTATGTAAGTTTCTACACAATACACACGTTGTCGGACTGAGTAATCCATGAAAGTTCAATAATTATTGATGAAAACTAACAAACTTCTCGTAGAAAAATGACGTTCCAAGAAATTATTAAATTAAAATTTATTTGTGACAGGAGCCTACTTGATTAATAATTTACTTAAATCCCAAAGACTACAGAAGATAATCCCACAGAGAACAACCTATTTAGTTATCTCATTATCTCAAATGGGTAGTCTATTATGGGGAACCCAGTACAAAAATAACTATTTTTGAAAAATTTTAAAATATTGATTATATATCCACAAATATCGATTTTTCCAGAAAAATATGCTCTCCTAAGTTCGCTATGTCTTCTCAGGGCATTATGCTTGAGCATCGAGTAAGCGCTCTTTTTGTTCGTGAAGAGTTGCACTATCATCGTATAGAACAGTTGTTTTTTTATTTCAAGGGTTTCATTTATGATTAATAAACTTTTCTCTCTCTTTAACGAAACTCTCACAAATATGGTTTGAAAAATTAGCATATGTTGCTAAAGTTAGTTAAAGTAAAGCGACAAATATTTGGAAATATATTGGCCATAGAAAAATGATACATGCAAAGCAAATCTTCCTACACAGTCCCTGGCTAGAAGGACAAAAAATATTGCTACAGAAAATGTTGTTATTACTGCGTCTCTTATATTTGAGCCCGTTTCCACACCACCACTGACGATCTCCCTGCGCATTTTTTTGAAAGTGGTTTCCCGTTGAGGCTTGAGCCACTAAAAACAAACTCTTGTTTATTCAATTATTGAATTATCTTAAGGTAATTCTTTCTCTGCCACTGAATAAGACTTTACTCCTTTATGAAAAAAGTCTATGGAACCTAAATGATGTAGAATTTTATACTGAATATTTTAGGTCCTACTGATTTTCGCCGTCAGAGTAACAGTTTTTGAGAAAAATTTAAAAAACTAGGGCGAGATCACTTTAGAGGGTGGTTTCTGAAACAAAAGGGAATAAAGCACCCTCTTGAGAGATGTGAAATCTTTTTATCTGTATTTGGATGTCTAATGAGTCTGCACGCAAATTTTAAAGTTTATAAATTACTTCTTCTATTTGCCATTTGACTTGCTAATTAACGGTAGCTATTATTAGTTGTTATCGACATGTTGGAACCATGGATGGAAATGTTGTTATTACTACGTCTCTTATATTTGAGCCCGTTTCCACACCACCTCTGACGATCTCCCTGCGCATTTTTTTGAAAGTGGTTTCCCGTTGAGGCCTAATCCACTAAAAACAAACTCTTGTTTATTCAATAATTGAATTATCTTAAGGTAATTCTTTCTCTGCCACTGAATAAGACTTTACTCCTTTATGGAAAAAGTCTATGGAACCTAAATGATGTAGAATTTTATACTGAATATTTTAGGTCCTACTGATTTTCGCCGTCAGAGTAACAGTTTTTGAGAAAAATTTAAAAAACTAGGGCGAGATCACTTTAGAGGGTGGTTTCTGAAACAAAAGGGCAACAAGCACCCTCTTGAGAGATGTGAAATCTTTTTATCTGTATTTGGATGTCTAATGAGTCTGCACGCAAATTTTAATGTTTATAAATTACTTCTTCTATTTGCCATTTTACTTGCTAATTAACGGTGGCTATTATTAGTTGTTATCGACATGTTGGAACCATGGATGGAAATGTTGTTATTACTACGTCTCTTATATTTGAGCCCGTTTCCACACCACCACTGACGATCTCCTTGCGCATTTTTTTGAAAGTGGTTTCCCGTTGAGGCCTAATCCACTAAAAACAAACTCTTGTTTATTCAATAATTGAATTATCTTAAGGTAATTCTTTCTCTGCCACTGAATAAGACTTTACTCCTTTATGGAAAAAGTCTATGGAACCTAAATGATGTAGAATTTTATACTGAATATTTTAGGTCCTACTGATTTTCGTCGTCAGAGTAACAGTTTTTGAGAAAAATTAAAAAAACTAGGGCGAAATCACTTTAGAGGGTGGTTTCTGAAACAAAAGGGAATAAAGCACCCTCTTGAGAGATGTGAAATCTTTTTATCTGTATCTGGATGTCTAATGAGTCTGCACGCAAATTTTAAAGTTTATAAATTATTTCTTCTATTTGCCATTTTACTTGCTAATTAATGGGGACTATTATTAGTTGTTATCGACATGTTGGAACCATGGATGGAAATGTTGTTATTACTACGTCTCTTATATTTGAGCCCGTTTCCGCACCACCACTGACGATCTCCCTGCGCATTTTTTTGAAATTGGTTTCCCGTTGAGGCCTAATCCACTAAAACAAACTCTTGTTTATTCAATAATTGAATTATCTTAAGGTAATTCTTTCTCTGTCACTGAATAAGACTTTACTCCTTTATGGAAAAAGTCTATGGAACCTAAGTGATGTAGAATTTTATACTGAATATTTTAGGTCCTACTGATTTTCGTCGTCAGAGTTACAGTTTTTGAGAAAAATTTAAAAAACTAGGACGAGATCACTTTAGAGGGTGGTTTCTGAAACAAAAGCCATTAAAGCACCCTCTTGAGAGATGTGAAATCTTTTTATCTGTATTTGGATGTCTAATGAGTCTGCACGCAAATTTTAAAGTTTATAAATTACTTCTTCTATTTGCCATTTTACTTGCTAATTAACGGTGGCTATTATTAGTTGTTATCGACATGTTGGAATCATGGATGGAAATGTTGTTATTACTACGTCTCTTATATTTGAGCCCGTTTCCACACCACCACCTACGATCTCCTTGCGCATTATTTTGAAACTGGTTTCCCGTTGAGGCCTAATCCACTAAAAACAAACTCTTGTTTATTCAATAATTGAATTATCTTAAGGTAATTCTTTCTCTGTCACTGAATAAGACTTTACTCCTTTATGAAAAAAGTCTATGGAACCTAAATGATGTAGAATTTTATACTGAATATTTTAGGTCCTACTGATTTTCGTCGTCAGAGTAACAGTTTTTGAGAAAAATTTAAAAAACTAGGGCGAGATCACTTTAGAGGGTGGTTTCTGAAACAAAAGGGAATGAAGCACCCTCTTGAGAGATTTGAAATCTTTTTATCTGTATTTGGATGTCTAATGAGTCTGCACGCAAATTTTAAAGTTTATAAATTACTTCTTCTATTTGCCATTTTACTTGCTAATTAACGGTGACTATTATTAGTTATTATCGACATGTTGGAACCCTTGGATTATGTTGCGTGCCAAACGTTTAAATAGTCATTTTCCCTGGCGAGATAAAGTTTCATAATATGGAGACTATTTTTGCCTTACTTACTATAATTGCTACTTCCCCATATGAAAAAATTGCGGCTGTGGTGTGCATGATATTTTTTGTGCAACCATGCATACGGCTGTAATTTTTTGTAACTGATAATACTCCAGTCGCCAGACTTAAAAAGGGGGTCCCTCGATCAATATGTCCGGCAAGTATTGTTTTTTTATATGTTGTTCGAGATGATTAGAATATTTCAACAACAACTAGAACCCTTCCAAGTATCCGTCGTCTCCACCCCTGAGCTCGCTTGGGAAGGCGAAAATAACCATCAAAAATCGGTATTTTTTCCAGTTTTTGGGATATAACGCCTTTGTTGCGCTTTTTAGCGCAAAACGTTTCTCAGAAAATGTGTAGGAGACGAAATTTCTTACACAATGGTCTCATACCTTTTTTGTACAACCAATGGTAAAATCGTAAGGGAGGCTAAAGGGTAAAATCGTAAGGGTGGGAGGGAGGAAGGGAGTGAGGGAGTGAGGGAGAGGTGGAGAGAGAGGGAGAGAGAGAGAGAGAGAGAGAGAGAGAGAGAGAAAGAGAGAGCTGTGTTCAACTATTCATGAGAAGGACGATGGACAATGTCAATTCTTATAATCACTATCTAACTGTACCTTCTGACTGTATACTTCATGATATTAATTACCTACATATGTTTTTACATTTTGCAGGATATCCATCTACTACGGCACAAAATGATTACTTAGTTGCAGTTAGCTCTAGAGGAAAAGTGTAAGCAATTTTTTATGTTTTGATGTTATTATATAATATACGTATTACATAATTGTCGACTACATTCTAAGGGCTCGTAAACGCCACATTTTTTTAAGATGATATAGGTATCTTAGATACTATGTAGGTACTTTTTTCCTGCAAAAGGTCTGACGGGCAATAATTCTCGTAAATGTATACCTCTATATGGTAGATGTATTGTCCTAAATTTGCAACCCCCTCCTCAGGGGAGCGCAAACTACCCCAGGCGCTCAAACGGGTGAAGTTGCACTAACATGAAAACGTTAAACCGTTAAACCGTTAAATGTTAAACCGTTAGTCTGACAACAAAAAGTTGTTATTAATAAAAGTAGATTTTGAGTTTTTCTACCACTTTTTCGACCAAGGTTACGCGGACCCATTTTAAGCTGCGTTCGTACCAAAGTTCGTACATTCCGAGCATCTTAGGCTGAACCATGACACTGATTGCGATTATTTAGAAAAGCATCATGTTCCCGAGTAATGCAGCTCTCCAACGTTGTTTTTTCGATGTCCTAGCGTCAAAATTAAATGAACTTCGAATATAGTTCCATTCGTGATTCAATTGATTATTTTTTTTACTTAATACTGTTTGAATAGGACTGGAAAGATGCCGCTATAGTACCTGGAAATACCTACTAGAATGAGCACATTTACATTAATATGGCATAACTACGCGATTTACGATACAAAAACGATGAGCCATTCAAATTTTTGAGAAAAAAAAGCGCGACAACCCCATCCATTCCAAAAGATTAATATGTTGGAGCAAAAACAAAAACAAAACCAAACTTTCGTTCTTGTTTATTTTTTTTTTGTCTATAACTTTTTTTGGGTCAGAGATAGGCATTGTTTACAGAAAAAAGTATATCAAATCGCCTTTAATATGAAAAAATTTTCGGTATAAAAATTGACTGAATTATGACCTCTTGAACATACTTTTTTTTCGATCTTTATCCTTCTTATACCGATATTGTTTTCAGTGCCGGATTAAACAACTTTTAGGCCCTAGGCCCACTGCTAATTCCGGGCCCCCGTCCCCTTATAAAATAGAGTAAAATTTACACAGGTACAAAAAAACATTTCCTTTATCAGTGAATTATATTAACGATCATAAAAGTACTTAAATACACATTTTACAGGTACCATATACCTACCTATAGTATTTACAATAAAACTAAACTTGTGTTTAGGTATAACATATAAATCCTCTGACCTAACATAATAATTATCATATTATGTACATAATACAAGTTATTCACATACATGACCTTTTACCTCTGAAAACTTTTCAATTGCTCTCTCGAAAGAAATTTTCTGAGTGATCGTCGATTCAATATTAAGTATTGATAATGCGGTTAAACGCTGTTGTTCCATAGCATTCCGCAAGTAATTCTTAAACCTTTTCAAGGTGGAGAACGATCTTTCTCCTGTAGCATTGGATGCAGGAATTGTTAAATATATTCTTAATAGAATTTCAACGTTAGGAAAAGTTGACTGAAGATCATTTTCCTTTATTATTTTATAAATTTCTGAGGGAGACAAATTCTTTTGTGATTCTGTTAAAAACGATATGAAATGAAAAAGTTAATTTTCAAATTCATCGTTTATATCTTTTTCAAATAGCAATCTAATTTTTTCAGCCTATTTTTTAATTTCATCGTCGCCCATATTGGCATAATTGAAGAAGACACGGAAATTATCATTCACCTTTAAATACTTATCTCCCCTTTTTCGTATCTCTTCAATTATTCTATCACAGGTAACGTTAAGGACCTCTACTTTAAATTTTTATTTTCCACGCATATTACTTTCATATTCTATCCCAATTTCATCAAAAAAATTTTTTTAGGGGCACGCCTTTTATCACAATTGTACTGTCTGTCTGTACTGTCTGTCTCTCATTTGTAAGTAATGCTGCTTTTTCTTCTAAGGCTTCTACTCCTGCATTTCTTATTGATTGAACGAACTATGAAAGAGAGTTGCAAAGATCAGTTGCTATGCCTAAAGTTATCTTTGAATCTTGCAGTTTTTTTGATACAGCATTGAATCGTTGTAATAGTGTCCCACATAATTGTCATTAATGCTGTATCCCACTGATTTAATTTGCATGCTAAAGTATTAGCATCTGATCTGGTTTTTGTTGATTGGCTCCCATCAAGGGACATGGAATATAACAAATTCCTAATTTCTACATACCCGTCTTTCAAAGAATTAGTAGCATCAGCTCGTGCAGACCATCTCGTATGTGAAAAACGTTTAACCTTAAGCTTAAGCATTAAATGAAGCAAACAAATATTTAATGCTTTTGTTAATAATTCCCAGCGGTGTGTAGACGAAGAAAAAAGACTGTACAAGGTTTGTAGCATATCAAAGTAATCCACTGAAGCTCTAACGCTCTCAACAGTTGTGTTAATTACAAGATTGAGAGAATGACTAGCGCATGGAATGTAAAAGGCTTCTGGTATGTGGCTTTTTATTCGAGCTTGAGGCCCACTATACTGACCAGACATATTTGAAGCATTGTCGTAGCTCTGGCCACGACAATTTTCAATTGAGAGCTGGCATTCCTCAAGGAGTGTAATAACAGTCTGCTCCAAATAAGCACTGTTATGAGCCTTTATAGGAAAAAATCCCAGAAATCTTTCCACTTTCTCATTTTCATGTGGATGCACATACCGAACAATAAAAGTAAGTTGGTCGATATGGGAAATATCTGGGGTCGAATCCACGATAATACTAAAATATTTGGCCTTCTTAATTTCTTCTAAAATTTTTTTTTAACCTCCGCTCCCATTATTTCTATGAATTCATTGCAGACAGTCGAAGAAAGATAACTTGTTACACCGCGTCCTGCATTCCCGTTCTTAGAAAAATGATTTGCTAGGAACTGGTCAAACTCACTTAAGTATTCCAAGCAACCTAAATAATTACCATTGTGTGAATTGAAAAGTTCTTCGGTGCTTCCTCTAAAGGACAATCCCCGACTAGCGAGAAATTTTACCGTTGCTACTATACGCTTTAAAACTTCCCTCCAGTAATTCTTTTCTGTATCAAACTGTTTTTCTAGTTGTGAATCAATGCGGCCTTCTATTTTTCCCCTAGATATTGCGACAAACATGGCTTTTCTGTGCAATAAAGAGTTTTCATGATCTGACAATCTTGCATTAATATTTTTCCAATCAAACATGCCTCCACGACAAAGAGATGAATTATCAGGAGAAAATAATTTGCATATAAAACAATAAACCTTATTGGTAGTACCACTATATACAAGCCAATCACGTTTAACTTTTTCCCCATTGGCCAAAACATTTGTAAAACAGCTGGTTTGAAAAGTCCGTAACTTTTTATCATCTAGGATTCCAGAAGAATTAACATCACCATATATTTTCTCAGGACGGTTGAAAAGTATGTACTGACGATATTTTTCGGTTAGTTGTTCAGGCCAAAGGGCTGGATCTTTAGAATATGCTTCTGTATCAGAAATTAATTCTAAGTCTTCATTTATAATTTTCGGTGATGGTAATTTTAGTAATAGTAACGAAGCACTTTCGGACTCTTCGCAAACTATGTCAGTGTCAGATGGAACACTATGCGACGGTTCTTCATCAACTGCATTTTGTTCAAGAACAGGAGCATTTTCAGTTTGAAAATTAATAGCAACTGGTTCTAAAACCAACCCAGATATCTCAGGTGGGGCTGGTTTATCATTTGACGCTACAAAAAAAGAAACAAAAACAATGTTCCATTTTCTAGTTTTTATATGCCTATTTTTTACAAAGTAGGTAAGTAGTTTGAAAAATAGGTGCCAGTGCACATATTCCAGAAACAAAAATACTTAATTCAAAATGTTATTTTTTTCCTTTTAAAGTTATTGTTGTTAACTAGTTATTGGGCGAATGTTTAATTAAAATACATTTTTGTACGTAAAGTCTAGCCAGAAAGTAATATTGAAATTTTTACTTACATGTAGAAGCTAATTCCTGATTCGGCCCGCGAGTTTTTAGAAAATTTTCAATGGAAACTTTTAAACGCTTGGCATATTTTTTTCTTTCTTTAACTTTTCTTTGCGTTTTTGTGATCCTGATTTATGCTTGTACATTATTTAAAATAGGTAACTAAAATATCTACTTTTTTTAAACAAATCTTTATCAGATTCGAATCGACTAGGAACTCGGCACTCGGCAGTCAAACTCAAATTTAAAGATCAAAGGAAATAAATTTAAGCGGGTGCTGGGTGCTGGTCGTCGTTGTACTAAACCTGATCACCGCGTGATAGGTACATAAATACAATAAAAAAATTAGAACAAGGGCTTTCGGTATTTTCTTTGAAAATGAAAATATTATACATCGGCTGATAGCTGCAACCTTTGACGTAAACCGCACATCGCACGCCGGCAAGCACACGTGCAGTACGCGGCCGGCAAATAGAAATAAAAACAGTCATAAATCTTCCTTATTATCGAGTTAGAACCAAAACCCATAGACTGCAAAGAACACAAATATCTATACCTAAACACATTTGTCAGAGCATAGCAGAAAAATCCAGTGCCTACATAATTTTGTTTTATATTAAGTACATTTATGGTGTTATTATTATTATTATTTACACCTCTAGAACAGGGCCCCTTTACGGCGAGCCCCTAGGCCCGGGCCTAACGGGCCTAATGGGTAATCCGGCACTGATTGTTTTCGTTCTCATTTTGTTGAAAAAAATATTATTTTGCTAAATAAAAAAAGGTATAAGTTTATTGATTGATATTAAATAACTATTCAAACAAATGTATGTAACCATGGTGCTGTTATAATTCGCCAATAACATTCTCAAACTCTCGAAATCGAAATCATCATTTATATCTTCAATAATATCGTCTTCTGCAATATCGGCTATTAGCTATTATAGCTATTATATCTGCAATAATAACTTGCACACTATCGTAATTGATCCCCATGCATTCTTTGCCTATACCAGGGACGTGCTGTTCATAGAAGCAAGGGAAGCCTTGCTTCCCTTAAAATATATACTTAAATTTATTATATATTTATCTTTCCCCCTTTACCAATTTTTAATATAATATTGGGAACACTGTAACTAATTTAATTATCATACTTTTTAAATAGAAATCCCAAATCATAATTTATTCTGCGCCGTATATTATGTTCAGACAACGTTTGACAAAGAAGTCATGTCCTAGTAAACAATTCGCAATTATTCAGTTTAATGTACCAGGTCTCGCATATACAGCATGTTTTGTGCGGTATTTTTATAGTGAAAATTAATTAATTTAAAAAAGTCTCGTGTTAATTAAAAAAGAGTGTCTGTCAGATCAATTTTTATGAGTGGAGTCTGAAACTTTATTGAAAATAAAAAATTACAAATGTTTAATATGAGCAATTTTCATATTGTATATTTAACTGAATTATTTTAAATACGTTTTCATATTTTTAATATAAAATAATTTTTTGATTAAAAATACTAATTGAAGAAATTTTAAAGATCTAGTTTCTTCTTCCATATGTAATTCTATAATTTTGGCTGATGTCACTATTATTTTAAACAAAATTTAATCTGAAATTAAACAAACTCGTTTTATTGCTATTATTATAGATGAAACATCCGATGTGGCTAATTTAAATCAACTGTTTATAGAAATGCGCTACGTCAAAAAGGATAAACATTGAATTACAATACAAATAGGTTTCTAAGAATTGCTTCCCATATTTAGAATATCACCGCACGCCATTGGCTATACTTATATCTGATCCAAAAAAAGTTATACGCAAAAAAGCAAAAAATAAAGATATTGAAATTTTGGCTTTTTTCTATTTGTTCCAACATTTTCGGCATAAAATGTTTTAAAATAAAAGTTTGTTTAAATTTTTTAAATAAGAAATAGCTTATTGATGAGAAATTAAATTCTCTACAAAAAGATTCATTAGCATATATACAAAAAAAAATTATAAAGTTTTGCCACTTGGAGATTAAACTTGTCAAGGAATGTACTTTCAAAATAAAAAGTTCTCATGCAACAAGTGGGAGCTGCTTCATCCCGAAAACCCAAAAATTATACTTACAAAAAATGTTCCCAGTAAAATTCTGTATAAAAAGTGTATATTACCTGAATTATTTAGAAGAAAGATTTTCGAGAAATCAGCTATTGAAGTTAGGGGTTGCATTAACAGAGATAAACGAACATGGTGTAATCATGTATTTTAATACTGGATAGGGCTGGAACCTTTGATGTAACTATAACACTCGGAGTAGTTTCCACAAACACCAAAACACTTTCACTTCGCTCGACGCGCGTTTCGCCAACCAAGTTGGCATCATCCGGAGACGATTGAAACTAATCTTAAACTACAAAATCTACTATATTTATACTATTTTCACGGTAACGTCACTAATGATATCACCGTGAAATTTACGCGTGACTAATCACGCTTCAATGATCGGTTGCTAAGCAACGCCTAAAGCGGACTATACGGTATAGGTCCCTTGTCGCTATTCATACCACTTTTACATTTTACAATTTCTATGCTCTCAAATGCATCCAACTGTCTATTATTGGTCACATTTCTAACTAATCGTAAATTACTAATATCTATTCTATGATTGTTGTCAAAAGCATGTTGTGCAACACTAGACTTATCTGTTCTTCCATATTTTAGATGATAGATATTTAGATGATAGATGATAGATATTTTAGATATTTAGAATCCTGTAAACGTCATTCTGTTTTTCCGAGTTTCATTCAAGCTAAAACTCCAAATATGCTCGAATATTTCAAATAAGGTTGCTTTATTTGCAAAACAAAAATGGCTGGATTTAGAAATCAATTATATGTACAGTAAACGGAGTATGCTTGAAATACAAGCATATGATCTTTAGCTTACTTTTAAGTTAAATAATTTAGATTATGAACAATGGTGCCAATTTCAGAGGAACATGTTTTTATCAATCAACGCGAAATTTATCAAAAAAATGTCTTCACAAAATAAAAAAATTAAAAAATTGACTACTAATGTACCAAAAAATGTTCCTCGGAAGGTCGTTAACATTGTGGAAAATCACTCGCCACACTCTTTTGATAAAGAAGAACTTGACCTTCTAAACAAGGGTTTAAACTTTGCTGTAGCCCCTTCTGATGAGATTTTGGATGATGTCGTGGCAGGGATTGAAAGTTCAATTCAATATCTGCTAGTCATGCTCAAAGAATCCTAGAAAGACTATCAAAAGATTGCGCGAGAAAGACTGTTTTTATTTAAAAGCAGATAAAGGTAATAAGGTTGTTATTTTAGATAAAGAGGACTATTATGAACGGGTAAGCAACCTAATTAGTAATGGTCCTTATAAAGAACTTACTAAAAACCCTTTACCAAGAATGACCACTGAAATAAAAAATGCCCTCAAATCATGTAACAACCTTATTACTCCACCTGTAAAGAATAGGTTACGTGTATCTAACCCTACTGTACCTAGATTGTATTGTCTACCAAAAATTCATAAGCCAGGGAAATCGGTGCGTCCAATAGTATCGTTTATTGGATCTCCGACTTACCACTTATCAAAATGATTGACTAAGGAATTTGAAAGTTTGCCCATTGCACAGCCTAGTTTTTCAGTTAAAAATTCGATTGATTTCATTGATAAGGTCAAGAATATTCAATTGCAAGAGGGTGGAATTTGAACTATCTTGAGGATTTACTCGAATTAAACAACTATAGAAAATAAGTAATAGAAGAATATATAAATAAACCTTTGTATGAAACAAAACTTTGTATGAAACAAAATTGCTTCCGTTTCAATGACAAGTTCTATGAACAACATAAAGGAACCGCAATTGGTAACTGTTTATCGCCTTTCATTGCCAATGTCTTCATGAATATATGATTTGAAACTAAGGCAAAAGAAGAATTCGAGTATTTTCCTAGAATTTGGCTGAGGTATGTGGATGACATTTTTGCCGTGTTTGACACTAATATTGCGGATGTAGAAAACTTCATTTCCAAATCAAATAGTCGTTTCACTTCTGTAAAGTTTTCATATGAACTAGGAAATAATGGAAAACTTCCATTTTTAGATGTATTAGTAATTAAAAATAGTGACAATAGGTTAGAATTTGATATATATAGAAAAGATACCAGTAGGATCAGATATATACCTAATGACTCTCACCACTATTATTTTATGTTGATAAAATGTCGTTTTAATTTTCTTGTCCATCGTTTACTAAGTTACCCTCTCAGTAATGAGAGGTTTGAAAAAGAAAAAGTATTAATTAAAGATATAACTGTCAGTAATGGTTATCCTAGAGATATAGTTGAAAAACTAATTAGAAAGCGTAAATTTAAGGACACACTTCGTAATTCTACGACCTTTCAAAAGGATATAGAGACTCCAAAATATGTATCCATCCCGTACGAACCCCGGTTTACTCGTGGTTTGAGTAAGGTCCTCAAAAACGTGGGCATAACAGCGATTCATTCGTCAAGTAATAAATTACAATAACTTTTAGACAATCCAAAGGATAAAATTGTTCCAAATGAAAGGTCTGGGATTTACGAAATTAGTTGTAATGATTGTGATCGAAAATATGTTGGACAAACGAGACGATCAATTAACACCAGATTTAAAGAGCATATGACTCATCTGAAACATGGAAGAACAGATAAGTCTAGTGTTGCGCAACCTGCTTTTGACGAGAATCATAGAATAGATATTAGTAATTTAAGATTAGTTAGAAATGTGACCAATAATAGACAGTTGGATGCATTTGAGAGCATAGAAATTTTAAAATGTAAAAGTAGTATGAATAGCGACAAGGGACCTATACCGTATAGCCCGCTTTACGCTTTGCTTAGCAACCGATCATTGAAGTGTGATTAGTCACGCGTAAATTCCACGGTGATATCATTAGTGACGTCACCGTGAAAATTGTATAAATATGGTAGATTTTGTAGTTTAAGATTAGTTTTAATTGTCTCCGGATGATGCAAACTTGGTTGGCGAAACGCGCGTCGACATTTTTGCGAAGAGAACTCGTTTCAACACCACCATTGAGGTAGAGTTATCGACGTGTTTTTTTAAGTGGTTTCTCCTGGCGACCTAATCCACTAAGTCAAAATGAATTTATAATACGTCTTCGGCAGTATCTACCTCATTTGTGGTATCTGTATTGGTACAGCTTTGCCCACGATAATTTTTGCACATAGTTGTGCAATGTAAGCTTGTCTTAGTACAGCTGCATCTCTCTCCACAACCTTATTTGCAACTGCAGGTTATTAATTTCAAAATAGAAGCTGAGGCGGGTTACTGTTAAGAATAATCTATCAGTTGTTATTCTAGATGAATGTTTAACCATTAGAAATTCAAAAAGACGGATTGGACAATTCTTCGTGTTGGGGACCAGCCATCATTTACTATCGGACATTTTTTTTTCCACCCTGGGCCGTTTTATTGAAGAGGGGATTATATTCTACTCTTCCTAAAAAGTAGGATTGTTGAAAATCAGTTATTTAAAAGAATATTTAATTATGTCACCTACCTGTCTTCAACCCAGAATTATCCACGTCCTCTTTAAAATAATGATTTCTGCAACCCTGCTTTCGCTGGAGCTGGAGTGTCTTCGTTTCATAATAAAACCATTGCGTAATATTCTTCCAATTTTAATGAAGCAGAGCTCGATTTCCTTTTATTGGAACATAAATCCCTGCTAGACTTTAAGATCATATCTTTAAATAGATCAAACATTATTTTCCACTTCATAACATACATCTCTTCAAATACAATAGTGCATATTGGTAGTGAATGTGGTTTTGTAAATGACGGTCTTTTAACCATCGAATCCAAGAAAACAGGCGATTACACGAATATCACCGTTTTCGAGGATTGGTTCAAAAGAATTAGCCCACAACATGCATGACGCCAGATGAATTTCAAAGAAGATTGCAAGATTTAAGAAAAATAAAATAATGTTTATTGCTTGTAGAAAACCCCTGGCATCTGGAAACAACTACCATCTCTCAGCTGGCTTCAGTCTTAAATTGTAATTACGCGGAGTTGTTCGATAACTTCATTGAATTAAAAAACGATACTAACCTGAAAGTTTTGTTTGAATAAAAAAGGGGAATACGTGGAATTTTGGAGTATTATTCCCCAAAAATATAAATACGTTTTAAGAAGTGCTCAAATTTTTTTAACATCATATGGATCTACATACGTTTGCGAATCGTTTTCTCGAATGAAATACGCAAAGAATGTGTATAGATACAAACTTACGGGCTTCCATCGGGATGATGTAATAAGATTAGCTTGCAGCAATAAGCCAGATCTCGACAAAGTTTTGAAAAAGTGTTCACAATTTCAGAAATCTCATTAAAACTAATGTTATGTTATTTATAAGATAATTCAATAATGTTAATTGTGAACACTTTTTATTAACACGTCAATACCTGTGTAGTGTAGTAATCGATATTTCTATGTTTGCAATCGATCCACTTTCTTATGTCTGAAATAAGTCGTTTTGTCCATTGACCTTTGGTGTCGTTATTCTCCCACGTCTCTTACTATCTTTCCAGCGTTTGTTGTCTCTCATACTTTCTAGCTTCTTTTTTGTCTCCTTGTACTCTCGATACGTTTGTTCTCTCTTGAACTTGCAATTCTATGGGTATGATTCCCGTAATAATCTGCAACGCTTCGGTGGACGTAGTTCGATAAGGGCTCGCCACTCTCAGAAGCACCTTTCTCTGAACCCGCTCCATTTTATCTTTATGTCTTTTAATAGTGACCACGTTATGCCATACCGGACAACCATACAATAGTATTGAGTGCGCTACGCCGCTCAATACTGCTCTCTTGTGGCTTCTAGGGCCACCTATATTAGGCATTATCTGAGATAGGGACGCTATTCTTTCTTCTGCCTTTTTTGTGATCATCTGGACATGTTCCCCGAACGTAAGGTGGCTGCCCAAAAATATTCCCAAATATTTGATTGATTTACTTGGAGTTACAATCGATCCCTTTAGTTACAAACTAATGCCATTGTACTTTTAACGCTTTTAACTAAGGATTAACGCCTCTGTTTTTTCAGGAGCTAATTCCAGGTCATGGTTCTCCAGCCATCTGTGAATCCTCCTTAGAGCCTCGTTTGTTCTGAGCGTTAAAAACTCTGTACTTTCTGCACTTACTAGTATGGCCAGGTCATCGGCATAGGCTATCGCTTCTACATTTTCCCCTAGTTCTTGTCTTAATACTCCATCGTATATCACGTTCCACAGAGTTGAGCCAAGTACCGATGCCTGAGGAACTCCCACTGTCATATCTCTTTCTATTCCCGCTATTTCGAGCTTGCGGTTATTAAAGTAGCTTTCAATAATGTTTATCAGGTATTTTGATATCCCTCGTCTATGAAGTTCCCTAATAATATAGCTCCATGTGGCGGAGTTAAAAGCGTTTCTGATATCTAGTGTAACAAGTGTGCACCACCTTTCTTTCGACTGACCTACTATGTTACATACGGTCTCTACAGCCTGGACGGTGGACAATCACTTGATGAAACCAAACTGACGTTCTGACAATCCTCCTTTAAGCTCCAACTCCATTTCCAGCCTCTCTTTTATCATAAACTCTAAGAGCTTTCCCATTGTATCCAGGAGGCAGATTGGTGTAAATGCCGACACACTTTCCAGTGGCCTCCCACTCTTTCATAACAGACGTACGGAGCCTTCCATACCTTCCATATTTCCGGAAATGACCTGCTTCAGAAGCAGGTCATTTAAGGGCCACAACAGGAAGTTTGGTGCCGTTTTGATCATTTCCTTAACGACCTCAAGTGGGATTTTATCCGGACCGGGTGCTTTGCCCCCCTTCATCTTTTCTCCTGCTAAAATGAGCTCTTCTTTGGTGAAAAGTTCGATGTCCCCAACTGCATTTCCCCTGGTCCAATGATCTTCTTTGTTTGGAAAGAGAAAATACACTATTTCTTCCTTTCTCTCCATTGGCAGATTGTAAGGCATAGACGGACTTTTTAGATGTTTTAAGGCAATTTTGTTACCATTTCCCCACAAATTTCCTTCCAGTTCATTACACAGATCCTTCCAATTTTGTCTTTTAGCCTTGGTGATGGACTTTTTAAGCTCTCTCCTCTTTTATTTATATTATTTTCTGAGTTCTCCTAATTCAGTGTCGTTTAAATTTGTCCTCGTCCCTTTTCGCGTGAGATACCTCCTAGCCACTATGCATTCTTTCCTTTTTGCTTCAATTTGTTCGTTCCACCAGAATGGTACTCGCAGGCTTTTGTTCCCTCCACGGGATGCCCCGTTGGTGTAATTGGAAATACGCTTACATCTGCCACTCTAAGTCCATTGATTCCAAAGACCTTTAGCTTTGGGTCAACCACAGCACCAGTCTTTGTGTCTGTACCCATAGAGCAGGTACTGACCGGATGAAAACTAGTTACTGTCAATTGTCGTAAGAAGCAGTACCAGTAGTCTTTACTTAAATAACTATAGTCGCTGCAAGCTGGTAAAGGTTCTCCCTGCAGTGCGGCTCCAACACCTTGAAATACTGTGGTTTTCATAAGTTCTAGGACGAAATTGATTCCTTCATACAGAGCCTTTATGTCCTTACCTTCTGGATCAGATAGTAAGTTTGAATCTATTAGCGGATAATCGAAAGGGTTGCTGCTTTTTAACCTCACGCCACCTATAGAATGACTGTGTATAAGAATTAAAACAATATTTATGGTTCTATGCATTTTTTTTGCAACGGTGTTCCACATTGTCTTCACAACTAATCCTGTGTAATTTTCACCGTTTTCTTTCTTCATATTCCACGTCCAATCCTTCAGTATTAGGTTTAGTTGGTCTAAACTTGTAGTTTCCAAAAGCTCGTATTTCTTTGCCTTGCAGAATTCCGTAAGCTGTTTCCATATTGACGTATGGGACTTAACGATATTGTACTGTAGTATAACGAACCCAGTATTTTTAAGGCTAATTTTGAAAAGGACCCAAAGTAGTACGTTGTGTGTTTAGTTATCTCTGTTTCCGAATCGGATGCACTGGTAACTAACGTTTTAGTAGGGGAATGGTTTGTTAAAATAAAAGTCATGAATTGAATACACCTATCTTTATTTATCTACACGTTATGCGCATGAACACTTTAGAACAGTAAAATAAATGAACATAATAAAAGTTAATTTAGCTTGACTACAAGGGTGAAGAGTGCCAGGCTCACATAGAGCTCACGTGGGGAAAGAGCATGGCAGAGAAACCCACAATCCTTGCTCCGAATACTCTTACCATCCGAATCAATTAAAATGTCATTGAACTTTACAACACAACATTTCATTTAGAATTGTTACTTAGTTACATTTTAAACACCTATAACAGATCACCACAATCATCTGACGTAAAACATTCAGCAAATAAAACTGAAGAGGTTTTTTAGTTAGCTGCTTAAACCGGAGGGTACTGGAGTCCTATACAGGAGACAATCCAGCTATTACTTGTATGTCTTTTCGTTATTTTTTTTGTGTGTAAATACTTATCAGATAATTCCTCACGGGTGGAAAATGTTAGTGATTTCACCAAGCCACTACCATACATGTGACACTAAAATAGTTGTATCAGTAATTTAAACAGTAGCAGAACAAAAACTTTACAAAGACCTCAAGTAGTGATTTTTGCTCAATTCGGACAACAAGGGTAATCACGACAAATTTTATAATTTAAACAGTTAAAACAACAAAACATAGTGAAACACACGAGTTTTACAAGTATGACCGATAACAGCAAGTATTATTACCAAAATACAATGGGATAACATATTACATGGCTTGGGTTGCATCATAATATTTTTCTTTACATGACAAATATAATGCATATTCATAGATCAAAATAAGAGATCAGATTACCTGCAATCACACGTCTATCATACCTCTTCTCTTTACTACGACTCTTCCAAATGAATTCTAAACCCCTTTTTTACCCCCAAATAGGCGAAATGGCGTACCTCTTCTACTTTCTTAACATTACGCATCACTTTTTCTGGCTTCCCCCTTCGTTTATCCTTTTTGCAAACGCCCCCTGCCTCTCAACCAGTGAAGTAAAGGACATACAGAAACCTACGCCCGACTGCTACCTTGTAGAAATTTATACTGACCAACCAAATATTTTATTAGTGAAGCTTTCAGCCTACAGATGTTGCTAGCAGTACTGTTTTCTTAATAAATTTAAGTTTTAAACTTTCGCTCAGTACGGTCGTTGATTGAAGGTACACTTTTCTCAACCGCCAGATCAATAATAGTCATAGATTCACTTCCAATGCGACTCATCTTCACTACATAACTGACTAGCACTGTTTGAAAACAATATTACAAAATTTATTGACAATATAATCAGAAAAATGGTTTAGCGTCGTCCTAGGAGACCATAATTACCTACTTGTTATCAAAGGTATGGTAATTTTTGGTGACAACAGCTGTCAAGTTTTGCCGCGGGTAAACTCGAAAAAACTGCTGATAGGTGCTGTCATACAGTTTTTTCATCTAGAAACCATTTGTAATTCAAAATTGCGCGTTTATGATTGGTGGAAATCAAGACGAGGGAAATAGTCATCGTAAATTGGCAATCTGTTAATGCGATCCCTAACTTCAATAGCTGATTTCTCGAAAAACTCTCTTCTAACCAATTCATGTACCAAACACTTTTTTATGCAAAATTTCAGTGGGAACATTTTTTGTAAGTGTATTTTTTTTTGTAGGACAAAGGGTTTTCCAGAAAGACGCAAAAAAACTACCGAATTACACTTTAAGGGTGGGTTTTAGGGTGAAGCTCCCACTTGTTGCTTGGTAACTCTTTTTATCTTGAAACTACATTCCTTGACAAGTGTAATTCCCAAGCGGAAAAACTTTTGCTATTGGGCTATTTTTAAGCTACCTACTATAACACTCGGAGTAGTTTCCACAAACACCAAAACACTTTCACTTCGCTCGACACACGTTTCGCCAACCAAGTTGGCATCATCCGGAGACGATTAGAAACTAATCTTAAACTAAAAATTTACCCTATTTATACTATTTATGAAGAAATCATTAGTCACGCTTCAATGATTAGTTGCTAAGCAACGCGTAAAGCGGGCTATACGGTATAGGTCTCTTCTCGCTCTTCATACTACTTTTACATTTTACAATTTCTATGCTCTCAAATGCATCCAACTGTCTATTATTGGTCACATATCTAACTAATCTTAAATTACTAATATCTATTCTATGATTGTTGTCAAAAGCATGTTATGCAACACTAGACTTATCTGTTCTTCCATATTTTAGATGAGCCATATGCTCTTTAAATCTGGTGTTAATTGGTCGTCTCGTTTGTTCAACATATTTTCGATCACAATCATTACAACTAATTTCGTAAATGCCAGACCTTCCATTTGGAACAATTTTATTCTTTGGATTGTCTAAAAGTTGTAATTTATTACTGGACGAATGAATCGCTGTTATACCCACGTTTTTGAAGACCTTCAAAAACGCTCAAACCACGAGTAATCCGGGGTTCGTACGGGATAGATATATATTTTGGAGTATCTATATCCTTTTGAAAGGTCGCAGAATTACGAATTATCCTTAAATGTATGCTTCCTAATTCGTTTTTCAACTATATCTCTAGGATAACCATTACTCACAGCTATATCTTTAACTAATACTTTTTATTTTTTTCAAACCTCTCATTACTGAGAGAAAAACTTAGTAAACGATGGACAAGAAAATTAAAAATTGCCATTTTATGTTGATAGCAGTGATGATAGTCATTAGGGATATGTCTGATCGTACTGGTATCTTTTCTATATATATCAAATTCTAACCTATTGTCACTACTAATACATCTAAAAATGGAAGTTTTCCATTATTTCCTAGTTCATATGTAAACTTTACAGAAGGTAAACGACTATTTAATTTGGAAATGAAGTTTTCTACATCCGCAATCTTAGTGTCAAACACGGCAAAAATATCATCCACATACCTCAGCCAAATCCTAGGAAAATACTCGAATTCTTCTTTTGCTTCAGTTTCAAATCGACTCATGAAGACATCAGCAATGAAAGGCGATAAACAGTTACCCATTGCGGTTCCTTCATGTTGTTCATAGAACTTGTCATTGAAACGGAAGCAATTTTGTTTCATACAAAGTTTTGTAAGGTTTATATATTCTTCTATTACTTCTTTTCTATAGTTGTTTAATTCGAGTAAATCCTCAAGATAGTCCAAGGTCTGTGGAATTGATACACTCGGAAATAATGACCAAACATCAAAGGAAATCAAAATTTCACCCTCTTGCAATTGAATATTCGTGACCTAATCAATGAAATCATTCGAATTTTTAACTGAAAAGCTAGGCTGTGCAATGGACAAACTTTCAAATTCCTTAGTCAACCATTTTGATAAGTGTGTGACACTAAATAGGTGTTGCAGGCAATGTCACAGAGGCCGGCTGCTCGTCTTTACGGAAGCGGTCGTGAGTTCGGAATTCGTATTTAAAGTAAACTCCGGACAATTTAATTCTTCTCTGCGCATAAGTAAACCAGCCCAGGCGCCATCCGATTTTAGTGAAATCGGCAAAACCAAATTGACAAAAGAATACACAGCTGGCAAGATATGTGGCAGGTGCAAATAAAACACACTGTATCCGAATTCAAGTATAATAATATATAAATATAAAAATATGTAAATGGGTATAGAGATATATGAATAAAGGTATTTGTAAATATAAATATGTATAAACACAAATAAAGGTAAATGTAACACGGACAAATAATGTGTCACAGCACTGTGTGACACAGCGAAATCACAATTTGGAACAACCAAGACAGTGTGTGAAGATCTGTGGTGACAGATGAGTTTGACACTAATATTAACCTACAAATGCCTACAAGTCGCGCTCCTTTGCAATGTACAACAGAGACAAGTTGAAATCTAATATAAATGGTGATCTTACTTGTAATAATGAAACCTACAGTACTAATACAATATACTACCTAGGAAAGTAGGTAGTGATCAGGCCACCGATCAACAAATGACCAAATAAAGAAGCTAAAGGCACACCATCTAAATTGTAGTTTTTACAGGTATAATGCCCTTACGAACAGCTGTCCCTAAGTTTACAAAATCAAAAAATTATGAAATAATTACAAACGCAAAGCTTACGGTAAGAGGTATGACTAAAGTTACAAGGATTTTATCACCACCCATACACTTTGTCCCGGAAGTGTCGTGACCATAACGTGAGACAAAGGTGTCCTCCACAACGCTATCATAAATAAAGAAAGTGGTACTCACAGTTGG
Source organism: Tetropium fuscum (assembly GCA_964058915.1). NCBI lineage: Eukaryota > Metazoa > Arthropoda > Insecta > Coleoptera > Cerambycidae > Tetropium > Tetropium fuscum. Next base: position 36,343 of record CAXKVY010004238.1, read on the forward strand.
GACTAAGTACACAAACCGTCTTTGACCGCTCTCGGATATCACTCTAGAGAATACTGCTAGCGAACCAATGTCCAACTTTGAGGGGCTCAAAGGTGGCTTACAGGCTTCTCCGACCCACCGCAGCTCTCTTCAGGTCTAACTAAAGGCTGCGCCTCATGGACCTCAAACTTTATAACAAGCTGCTCGAAATAGCAAAAATAGATGAAACCAGTGGTTGAGTGCACCGTACAATGCTCGCTGCTTTTGTCAAGTATTACTAGAGTCAATTTTGGCGTGAAGAAAGTAAGGACAAACAGTAAGAGACGAGAGGCCTGAAAATGTTCCGTTTTTCAGTCTCTCACATATGAAATTTATATCAAAACAAAGAGGAGATATTAGTTGTTACATACCTTAGCTCTTATTAGGCCTCCTTACACTTTGAGCCAGGATAATGTAGAAAATAGCTGTTAAAATTCACTATCCTGTCATGGCTTCCAATTATACACAAAAAAAGGACTTCTTTTTGTCTCCTTGATAAAACTGATCTGATTAGCCAAATTGAAATAATTAAAATTACTAGATTTGAATTTGAATATAAAATGTTATTTCTTACTACAAGCAGTTGTTAATAAAGTAAATTCTCAAACAACCCTCTCTCTTATTTATTGTTATAATTTGTGTACTTAGTCTGTCTGTGTGAATAAATACCACTCCTTAAATTAATAGCTGTAAAATATGCTAAAACCAAATACAGTGGCCTTGAGGGTATTTACCGGCGTGACAAAGGCAATTAATATATATAGATAAGTGCATACAGGGTGCTGAAATTATGACTGTTACAAGTGGTAAGTCGGGGATCCAATAGACGATACTATTGGATGCACCGACTTCCCTGGCTTATGAAGTTTTGGTAGACAATACAATCTAGTTACGGTAGGGTTAGATACATGTAACCTGTTCTTAACAGGTGGAGTAATAAGGTTGTTACATGATTTGAGGACATTTTTTATTTCAGTGGTCATTCTTGGTAAAGGGTTTCTAATAAGTTCTTTATAAGGACCATTACTAATTAGGTTGTTTACCCGTTCATCATAGTCCTCTTTATCTAAAATAACAACCTTATTACCTTTATCTGCTTTTAAATAAAAGCAGTCTTTCTCGCGCAACCTTTTGATAATCTTTTTATGATTCTTTGAGCATGATTTTTTATTGTCTACGTTATTAATTATATTTTTAGAAATTTGATTCCTGCAAGCCACTCTGACGAGATCCTTGGATGAATCAGGCAGATATTGAATTGAACTTTCCATCCCTGCCACGACATCATCTAAGATCTCATCAGAAGGGGCTACAGCAAAGTTTAAACCCTTGTTAAGAAGGTCAAGTTCTTCTTTATAAAAAGAGTGTGACGAGTGATTTTCCACAATGTTAACGACCTTCCGAGGAACATTTTTTGGTACTAGTAATTACTATTACTTTTGGTATTAGTAATCAATTTTAATGTAATGTAATTTTATTTTGTGAGGACATTTTTTAAATAAATTCCGTGTTGATTGATAAAAACATGTTGCTCTGATATTCGCACCATTGTTCATATTCTAAATTATTTAACTTAAAAATAAGCTTCTTGTAAAGATCATATGCTTATATTTCAAGCATTCTTCGTTTACTATACATATAATTGATTTCTAAATCCAGCAATTTTTGTTTTGCAAATAAAGCAACTTTATTTGAAATATTCTAACAATTTGGAATTTTAACTTGAATGAAACTCGGAAACACAGAATGAGTAGAGCAATAAAGTATATTGAAATTTTGCTTCGCTTGCGAGATAAATATATTGAAAAATTGCAAAAGGGTGCATTTTTACCCCTATCCCCAATTTCCATCCTCTAATTTAATAGCACTTAGCGGGTTTTTCTTCTTATATGACCCATTGACCGATTCCTGCAATAAAAACCCATGAACGTCTTAGCCCCTTTTTATATGACATAATAAATAACCTCTGTAATCTCATATATTTCTACAAGTTGTCGAAATAGAAAAATTGTCCCAAAAGATCTAAGATATAACAGTATGAAATAAAAGATTATTTGGTACACGTCAGTCTGATGTTGTTCTGCACGACTGTAACACATCACCTACGAAATTTGTAACCAAAATTACTATTTTGGTCCATAGGTACGGGCCATTATAGAAGTAGTACCTATTTGATACCCTCGGATTGTGTAAAAATTATATTAATCTATTAAAAAGTAGTACGCGCCAAATTTGAGAATGTAGTCGGCAATTAATGCCACTGAATTACTTTGTAAGGAATTAAGAGCCCAATACAATCACCCTTGTATACTTAAGTAGGTACACAGTATTCATAAACTCATATATTCCTAAAACAAATAAACTTATTGCAAATAATATTGCAGACAAATATTTTACATATTATTTTATAAATTTTACAGTGTCGATTTCTATTTTCAGATTTAAAAAGCCTACGTTTTACAAGAGACTCTCAATATGTCTATGTATATTAGCTGTATTTCTCTTAATAGGATTGACTGTTTTAGTTACTTTATGTAAGTACAATAATTAAGGATCACTTTTAGTTACTGCAAGGTTACGTTTTCATGAAATATTTTGAGTTTTTGTAAGCTTAGCAATATTTCAAACCTAATGAACTTAGTATAGGTATACATATTCACTATTACTGCAACATAGTTAGCTCAAAATATTTTAACTATTGGTTAACCTTCATAAGACCGATTTAAAAAAATACGTTGATAATCAAATCAGGTATAGTTTGTAACATCGAAATATAAGACAAAAAAATCAGAGCCAAAAACCCTCATAATATCAATCTCTTCACACGTGCTACCGCCTTTTTAACAGCGTTGTCAAGTAAAACCGATTTCCAGGAATTTAAGGAAAAACAAATGATTTTATATACATCGCCATTATGATTTTATAATGTAATATAACAAAATATTGATCATACTATGTATCTTTCGTCATATCGTAAAACAATTGGAAGGTGAATGTGATACAAATTAAGAATGTTTCCCATTCAAATATTACGGATCCATTTTACACGTTCCTCGGCCGTGTAACATCGGCATCATTCGCATTCCTAAATTGCCAAATACCATCGAACGTTTTGTGTTAAAGTGGGGTCAACAATAATTGTTGAAATAGAAGTATTATTTTGATGGGTTTTGTGTTCAAATCGATTAGTTATTAGTATTCTATCAAAATATAACAGCTTGTTGAATGAAAGCGTCTTTATAGTGGCGATTTTAGCTTCCTGTAAGAAAAGTTATACTGCCTCGATCTTACATTGCGGCAAGTGTGGTTATCATAGACGTATTAATTCAAGAGACAGAATTGTTTTCGTTTTTGGCCGATCCCAGATCGTTCCATCCTTGCCGTCCGTCTTTTTCTCCCCAACGGCACGTTTGACAGGCTTACTGTGAAATTCACTTGAAGTCTTTGAATACCGTAAGAGATGTTCAAATAATTTGACATTTTCAACGACTCTGATTTATTTTAATACTAAAATGTTATTTAAAACAACTTCTTGGCAAAATAATCTATTGTATTGCCTTATTGCGTTAATAATATATGGTTAAAACCATAGACAACCAAAAATGTATGGTGCCTTAAGATATAAATCTCAACACCAGCAACGTCGTTTGATAAATTTTACAACAATGTCTATAAATCAATGGAAAGAAATTTGCGAGGTTGCCGCAACGCCACAGCTTGTACTTGTGTTTTCTTAAGTGTATTCTACGAATCTTTGTATTTATTGCGATTCAGGTGAACAATAAGAACAATAATAATAAATATCATTTAAGTCCGGAAAATGTTACTTTTCATCGGTATGTAATGTAAGTATTTTTAAGGTCACCTAGAAATTTTAACGGCTTGACTTGGCCAGGGGTGGCGCTGAAACTAAAAATAAGCTTTTCATATTGCAGCAATAATTTATCGATAATTATTTCAGTAATTTTTATTATGTAATTTATATGGTACATCATCAATGTGTGATATTTATTTCAAATTATTTTTATTCTGGGGATGCAAAATATCATTTTCATCTCCCTCTATATATGTTGATCATGATACTAAGAGTACAAGATATGATCACTTGGGAAACGCGTTTTGAACAAACTTGCGCATGACGTCACCCCGTGACAAAAATGTATGGCGATATATGGAGACGAAAGCTTGTAACATTGTTTTATTATAAAGTTTCGTTATGAATCGACTCGATATAACTATTTTGGACATTGTTTAAGTATACAGGGTCTTCACGAACTTGAGAAACATTTTATATTTTAATTTTTCTCGGTTATTCAAGCACTTTTATTAGGTTTATTTTTTGTAAAGCATTTACTTTTAGCATAATATATTATCATGAATTAAAAATAATCTCCCAAGTTATTAAATGCCCTATATTACCTATATAGGTACAAAAAAGAACAAGACAACCCAACCAACATGATATTCCCACTCATTAAAGGACCTGTACCCCGAACACTGGCAAATAGCTGGTGTCGGAGAGCTGGGAGCTGGTACTTTGCCGTTAAAGGTCTACTACGGCACGAACTGGAATCAATGACTATCCGACGTCTATAATCCTTGAACTGGAATAGCACTTAGTAGAAGGATTGTTTGTAAAGAACCTCTACATTAATTAGTAATTACGGCATTAGACCTTTACTTTTCTATAACTGCACGGGGTCTTTACAGTTAAAACAAGTGAAGTGAAAAATTACTAAAATATAAATATAAATATACATTAGATTATTTTATATAATTAACTATCAAAACCGTCACAAAATCGCTAATAATATTTACATTTCCTAAACATACGCGCCAATTTAGCTTCGGTTATTTTTTTTCTTCCCATGTCGTGTTGCTGTTCTGATTTTGCAGATGTCGGATGTTGTTTGTTTGGGTTTTGGATTTTTTAGTGTTAAATTTATATTGCTGATTAAATTCGTACAATAATTATTATTCGTACATAGTGCAATTTTTTTTTCTATTTAGAGCAGGCATCAATTTAGCATGTACACACAAGCGCACGAAAGATAAGTTTTGACATAACCATAACCTAAGTTTTATTTGGCATCTTTAACCTTCAGCTAAGATTTTCGTTTATAACATATATATTTCATACTCTTAATTATTTATTAATATAATTATGTCATCCATAATTAAAGAAAAAAGTAAAAGGCAAGGACATATGAAGGTACAGCATTATCTTTCAACTTCCACTTATTTTTGGGAAATTGCAATAATTTTTCTTTAACATGAAAATAATAATCAGAAAAATGCACCATATTCTAGCATTTTTAATATTAAAATCATGCGTTTGGTAGCACTTTTGCATCCATAATTTACAAATCTCTGCTGCAGTTGGAAACTAAAGTATCGATATGTACTGGAAGAATTTTTACTTTTTTTATTATTGTTACTGGTAAACCCTTCATTGCACAGTAAACCATTGTTTATCACAATCACAAATGACCAAAGTCATTAAAATAACGTATTTAACTTATAAAATAACGAATTTAAACTTTAAAATAATGTATTTTAAAGATGTGTCAAATTTGAATATTTGAAATTTGTCACGGAATGACGTCAGCAGAGGGAGAGAGATAGGGGATCGCATGCGCGTTAGCATATCTTGTAGTCTTAGTATCATGTATGTTGATCAACTACTGAATGACCACCATAGTCAATTGGTCATGTTGGTATTGAAAACATTTTTCAAAATACGTATTTATTATGAAACAAAAAAAATAGAAAACAAGAGGCGACATAGAATAAGAAGTTAGAAATAAAAAAGTCATATTATTTAGGAATTAATAGAATCAATAATTATAGTAGGTTTGTTAACAAAGTTTGATTGACTGTGTTGTTTGTATATAGGACATGAAGTTCGTAAATTTTAGAAACTTGTATTTTTTTTTATAGAACTGTCTTTAATATGTGTGCAAGCTAGGGATAACCAGACCCCTCTAGCGGTCAGTTGCTACTACTCATCAGACATTACTAAGTAATATCCTTTGACAAGCAGCGGCTTGCGATGCAGGCACCTAGAGCATCGACCCTAGCCAAAAGTAGGCTAAACTACATACTGAATGGATTTACAGGTAACAACTACTCAGAGGACTAATATTCCTACCTGTATTGAATTACACCTGCAAATCCGATAAGATAGCCACGGTCATTCACCGATACCTCCACCAGGTGTCGACTAGTTTCGAGCTGTTGGCTCTCATCAGTACACCATAGGTAGAGGAATTAATGAATGACCAAAACTATCAAAACAATTAAGCAGACCAAGTTTGACTGTTAATGTCTAATAGTCTACACCTGGTGGAGGTATTGGTGAACCAATGACTACTTTTTGCATTAAAATTATAAATAAATTTCTACAAAACACATGACAAAGTTTTATTGCAGTTAATATTATCTTAATGTACACGAATTAAACTATTCTCTGAATGTTTTCTATTTTCATTTGATTTAATGCAACGTTCAGATACAGGGTATTCAGTATTTTTCTTATGTAACTATGCAGTTTACCCTAACTCATTCATTAAAGATAAGTAGACACGCCACTGGATGGGCTTTGATCCCACGAAGCGGCGTTGCCGAAAGGACACCGCCGCAGAATTGTCTACCATTTTCTCTCTCGCACTCATTGCAGTTTTTAGAACAATAATAGATTGGTTCTTCCAGCATTTTATGAATGAACCGTTGGGTCTCCCCGTATTAATATGTCCATGGTGGGTATTGTTTTGGTTTCTCTCGGTATATTTGGGATGTACAATTATTAGCCCCGGTTCCCACAGAGAGACCAAACAAAGTTAACTAAATTTAATGAAGAGTAAAAAAAAGAGTTGGTGATATTCTTTCACCTACCAGGGCGCCACCAGTGAATAAGTTCACTAGGCCTAATTTAGCTCGCCGGAGAGTATAAAACCCTCAAACTCACGTGGATTCGGGGGCCGCGAGGATCCGTTATCAACAGTGAAGTAAGAAGCAACTGATTAGGAACACCAACAACTCTCCACGCCTTCAGCTGCTCTAAGCTTGATGTAGCACACAGTAGACACAATTAAAAAGCACAATTAGTTTTTCACAAATAAAAAAGTAATAATATGTCACTTACAATGACAAGCAAAAAATCAATTAATTAATTTCTGTTAAAATTAAAATTAGAAGGCCAATGCCAAGATTGACGTAAATTATGAATTAAAAATCAAAGCTATCCCATTTCACAACAGTATACATGTATAACCCATACCATTTCCTTATTATTTCCAACTAAACGTGTTAAAAAGCACGATTAAGGTGAAAACTGTTCTTAACCCTAGAACGGTATCGCATGTAAAATTTACGTGTCAAGATCAGACATTTTCAAATTGCAGAACTATTCCGCCCCGAATTTTCCCTACTCCCCCACCTATGCTTGCCCGAACATCTCCTGGAATCATCAGTTCTCAAGTGTTCGTGCTAGATGTGACATTTCGTGTTTTCTAATACGCTACACGTAAATATTACGCGTCGTTACTAATACCCGCCCACTACACTATACGAAATTTTTACGTGTGGTTATCAATAGGCGTTTAAATTGTCTCAACGGGGTTTAACAGATGGGGAACTCGAGAAATTACTGTTGAAAAGTAGTCATAGTGAAATGTAAATGAAAGCGTAGGGTCTATCACATCTCTTAAATCTATTGTATGACTAATGTAACAAACAACAGTAATAAACTAATAACAATGGTATCAAAATATCAATCACAAAAATCATAATAAATGTTGAAAATGGCCCCACTTCCGCAAAAAAACCCGCGACTCTACTCTTCGTCTCATTGAATTCCATATTCTATGAAACAATCTACTTCTAATAGTTTCGAGCAAGATGCTACAATCCGATCTCTTAAATTCTCTATATTTTAAAAGGGAGTTAAACAAACCAACCTTTTAAGAAAACCTCAAATGCAAAAATCCATCGGATTTAATTATGGAGTTAATTCTAAGTGGCCACGAGCGTTAAAACTAAAATGTTCTGAAGCGCCATTATGCATGAACCATAGTTATTGCCAAATTTGAACAGGGACATCTTCAAGAAGTAGGAGCAACTCTTCTTCAAGGATATGGCAGGGATATGGCAAGGATGTGCGTCTCCATTTAATCTCCCTAGAAGAAAATATTGGCCAATTAAATAATCATCAATGACACCAAGCTACACATTTAATGAAAACTGTTGTTGAAACGTAGCTTCAAAAATTTCATGTGAATTCTCTTCAATTCATATAGTGAAACTTAGGATAACATTATTAGAGCCGAATCTGATACAGAAAGCGAATCTGGAGATAGCGACGATGATACATAATGGTTTCCGCCTGAAGGAATGGAAACGCAGGTATTAGCTGGGATCTCAAAAGCTTGGACACAAGAAAATGAGGATAATCCACTTGTGCCAACACGCCCAAAAAAACACAATGAATAAGAAGCACATCAGGAGAAATATCAAACATAGATATAAGAGCAAATACAAAGGTTTATTTTTCTATGGTATCATTATATACACATTAGTATATTTTTACTTACCAGTTGACAAAAGTATTGAAATCTCTAACGTTGTTGTAACCCTAGCGAAAGACCTTTTGGTTGGAAAAACGGTTATAAATGGTCATCCAAACCAACATCCAATGACAAAGGGAAAACCCCATCTAAGAATATTATTTATTTATTTATTTAGATAAAGGATACAAACAGGACGAACCCAGAGGAATAATGTCTATGACATTATTGTCAAATATCGATTACAAATTATACTAGTATATAATAAGTAAGATAACAATAATGATTAGAAAACAAATTAAAATATCAATATAATATCAATATAAACGGATAACAAAGTGGCGAATAAATCAAAGTGAATTTAAAATCAGCAAAATAAAACTTAAATATTGACTAGAAGTACCGCCTATACATATACTCAGCTACTAGTATCATGTAATTTAAGAAAATCAATACATACATGATATGTGTGTAGGGATACGTATAAATATTACAATATTATAATATTTATTATTATTATGAAACTAAAATAGTGTGTAATAATTATAATGTGAACGTTGAGGCACGCCAGAAGTTGCAATAACATTTTTAGATTTAAAATTACCTAATGTTACGCTTTGGGATCTATTTGTGACATATGAATTGAACCACTTTAAGAGGCTGCCATGTATACCGGAATCGGCGAGCTCACATAGTAAAACAGAGTGATTGATTTTATCAAAAGTTTTACTGAAATCGGTATACACAGCATCGACTTGTAATTTATTATAAAGGTTTTCTAACAAATATTCACAAAAAATAAATAGGTTAGATTCAACAGACCGACTTTTTATAAAACCATGTTGGTCAATGTTAAGCAGATTTCTAACGTCACTAAATAAGAAGTCAAATATTATGCTTTCGAAAACTTGCAATGATACATAACTTTGATATTGGTCTGTAATTTTCTATTATATGTTTATTCCCAGATTTAAGAACGGGCACAACATAAGCAGTTCTCCAAATTGCTGGAAAACTACCTTCCTGTAGCGATTTATTAAATAACTAAGTAAATAATAAAATTAAGTACCGTAACATGGGGATACTTTAAATTCTGGGTATACATTGATCAAAACATCGCAATTTCTTCGAACCGTACCAACGCCGCCATCTGTTGAGTACGAACGAACGTTCTTGCTTAGGTAGCAACATCCATAGCCGTGGTACTCAGTCGAGTCGTTATAAGCGCTTGGTCGAGACACATAACCTCATAAAAATTTGGTTTTGGTGTACACGTGTTTTATCTTATTTATTTGGGTCGAGAAACTTCACATCCACATCGGTAAGTTTTTGAATTTCAATTATGGCTTTACCTGTATTGTGTCAGACATGTATTAGAGAGTGTTATCCATAAATACCCACTTTAAATTATAGTAAACAAATTTTGTGAGATTGATTTTAATTCTAGGGGTAACTTTGATCAAGACCTGGGGTAACTTTGATCGGGTGATCAATGTTACCCCATCACATAGATGTTGTCAAATAAATAGGAAAATATTTAAATTTTCATTGTTTTTTTACTTAGAAATGCCTCGTAGCCATAAACGAGTACTCGGCAGTCGAAAATATCAAGATTATGCCCCAGAGAAGATAGATGAAGCACTGCAAGCAGTGGTTGAAGGTGTGTTGTCCATTCGCGAGGCTTCGAGGCGGTATGGAATACCTTTTGGGACACTCTACAATAAATATAAAGGGAAACATGGAAGAGCGCCAGGCCACCCAACAGTTTTTAGTAAACAAGAGGAAGTAGCCATCCTTCAATCAGCAGCCAAGTGTTCAGATTGGGGTTTTCCGTTGAATCTTATAGATATAAGGATGATGGCCAAGTATTATTTGGACAGGAAGGGTAAAACTGTCGGCACGTTTAAGAACAATGTTCCTGGAATTGATTGGACATACAGCCTTCTTAATAGGCACAAAAATTCGTTTGGGCAAAGACTGGCCACCAATATAAAACGAGCGAGAGCAGCAGTATCAAGAGAAACTCTAGGAACGTTTTTTGATAACTTGGAAAACACAATAAGAAACCTACCAAGTTCCAACATATTTAATTACGATGAGTCAAACTTATCTGATGACCCTGGGAAAAAAAAGGAGTGTACAGACGTGGTGTAAAATACCCGGAAAAGGTTATGAATCATTCGAAGAGCTGTACAACAGTCATGATATGTGGTTCAGCAGACGGCACATTATTACCTCCCTATGTTGTGTTTAAGAGCCTCCACCTTTATGACTCGTGGAAGGAGAATGGGCCACGAGGTTTGCCTTGTTGTGACAAGCCATGTTGCAACTTAGGCACCAGGTTTAATCGAACGCCAAGCGGATGGATGGATGGATCAACATTCCGTGATTGGTGCAAAACCTTTTCTTCCACACGCCAATCGTTTAGAGGGCAGAAAAGCTATAATCGGTGATAACCTGTCATCTCATATGGACGATGACGTATTAAACATGTATGTTGCAAATGATATTGATTTCATCTGTTTAGTCCCAAACTCTACACATCTGTGTCAGCGGCTAGATGTTGGTTTCTTCAGGCCAATGAAAGAAGCTTGGCGCGCTACACTGTCGGAATGGAAACTACAAAATATACGACTGTCTACAGTTCCCAAAGATACATTTGCTAGTCTACTGAAGAAAACTTTAAATAACATGGATGCAAAACCTGCACGTACTAGTAATCAACCCAGAGAAGAAACAGATAATATACCATCAGCAATTAAACGAAACTTAATAAACTCATTCCGTTCTTCTGGTATATATCCATTGGATCGTCAACAAGTGTTTAAAAGATTGCCACATGAAGTCGAAGAAGAAGATCCTATAAATCAGATCGAAAGTGCACTAACTACTTTGCTAAAAGAGAAAAGGTTTGGAGAAACAAGTCGGCCACAGAGAAAAAAGAAACGACTTGATGTCGCACCTGGTTGTAGTATATCTACGGTTACGGTGACAGTGAATAATGAGATGGATGATAGTTATGACGACGACGATGTCAATCTGTTACCTTCACCGCAAAATGAAGAGGACCACGCATCTAAAGAATCTATGCCAGACGCTGAGCCAGAACTTGATGAGGAACAAATATCTGCAAGAACATTTAAAGTCGGTCAATACGTTTTGGCACAGTTTTCTTCATACCGTGGAAAGAAAACATACAAATATATGTGTAAGATACTGGAAGTCGATCCAGAAATTGTCGTCATGGGTATGAAATCCATTAGAAAAAATAACAGACAATTTAAACTTATCGCAGAGGATGTGTCTGTGATCAAAAGTGAAGATATAATCGACATCCAGATCGATCCTTCGGAGGAATTGGACTCTGATATGAATGTGTACTATAAATTTGAAACTGACATTCCAATTCTCGAAGTTTAACTTGTCATTATCTTTTCTTGTATTTTTAATGTAACCAAAGAATGGTTCTTTTTTAAGACTGAAAACTATTTTATGTTCCTGTGCTTTATTCATGATCTAATTAATGTAAGACTATACCTTGTTACCCACATTTAAATAAAGATGAATATAAACAATATTTTCATGTGATCAATGATGCCCCCTTATACAAATTTGCTTCTAATTCCTAAAATATAAACCCTAATTTTTTTAAAAAAACTTTATTATTCGTTTTAATGGGGTTACTTTAGTATTTCGTAGAAAACACAAGGTCGATCAAAGTATCCCCAATAACAGTATATCTTTGATCACATCCTTATAATTTCTTTTCTCAGGAAATACTCGTTTTTTTAGATATCAAATTTTTAGGATATGTTTGTAAGGTAAAACCGATACATAATTTTTTTTAGTAGATCTGTATACTGAAAGAAAAAGAAGTTATTCAGATTTGAAAATAAAAATTGATCAAAGTATCCCCATGTTACGGTATATAAAATAATATTAAGTAAATTATCTGGTCCTGGCCCTTTGTTCGGTAGTGATTTAATTTTGTTCAGGATACTTACTATCTCTACTCATATAGTAATTGGAAACATTTGTAGAATTATTATTGGGTTGGTATGGAATATCATTCATGCTCCTATGAGATGGGACAAATATTGAAGAAAAATATTCAGAAAATTAATTGCTAATATCTTGCCCTTGACAAATAATTTCATTGTTATATTTTATGTTGTTTGGAATACCACTACCAGACCCCTTTTTATTTTTTATAAATTGCCACAAATATTTTGGATTAGATTCTATATTGGTTTCAACAGTATCTAGTTATTTATTATAATCCTCTTTAATTAGATACTTAGAACGCCCTCTTAGTAGCTTAAAGGTTAAGTAGTCCAAATCATTGCCATATTTTTTCCAACGAGTATGCTATTTTGTTTCTTCTTTGATAGCTTTAATTGTAGATAAAGAGTACCACGAAGGAAATTTACTACCATATTTATTACTGTATTTTGGTACATGAGAGTCTATCAATCTATTAACAATAGAATAAAATTTAGAAGTGAACTGCTCAGTATTTGAGTTTGAAAGTTCAATTTCCCAATTTGATAAAGGCGCTTAAACGCGACTGAGATCGAATTCGATGGTATGATTCGAGGGTATGGTTCTGATTTTTTTGCAGTCTTATACTTAAAATATTAGTGCTCTCAATGGCGAGTTAAAATTTCGAAAATGTTTTCGAAAAATGAAATAAGGAATATATAATTACGATAATCGTACATCGAAAACTTAATCTCGCGGCGAGCTATGTGGAATATTGAAAATATCTATAACCATATTATATGGAGTCAGAGTAGTCAGTAGTCAGAACATTGTTAAAGTTTTTGTAAAAAAAATTAAGTCGCTAGCAAGATTTTGCGAGAAATCCATTTATAATACACGTACAAACAACGTTAGGAAATAAACGTTGCTCATAGACGTTGAATAAATATACAATAACGATGTGTAAACTATAATTTACATAATTATGTATAATAAACTATATATATTGCAGTTTTACCACGTGCCAGTATACGGTTGTTTAAAAAATAAGAGGACTAATTTTGATGGTTGTAACTGAAAGTAATTTACAGACTAATTTAATTTACAGAATTTGTAAATCTATCACACGGTCATATGAAGGTTGATACACAAGTTTTGTAGGTACTTTAAAAAAATGTTTTAATATTTGAAATAATTGCAGATACCCGAAGAAAATCCATTTTATGTACATCAGATGAATGTCTAAGAGCAGCTACTAATTTAAAATATTCTTTAGACGTAAGTGTTGATCCATGTGATAATTTTTACCAATATACTTGCGGCAAATGGCCCGAAGAGCATCCCAATCATGGATGGTGGTCTTCCTTTTCGAGTTTCACTACAATTAGTGAGCGAGTAGCTATAGCGTCTCTAAATGCCTTGACTTCAAACCCTTCTACACCGGAAGAGCCAGAGGCATTAGAGAAGAGCAGAAATTTTTATAAATCTTGCATGAATACAGGTAGGATTTTTATGTTGATTATTGAGGTAGTTGATTGGGTCTATACGAATATGGCAATAAGATAAATTAAATATGATGTTTTGTTTAATGTTTCGCCTCCACAAATCGTGTTACAAATCTACAAATTGTGTTGATATATTTATTATAAAAATAATGTAGGTATTAGTTTCTGCTGAAAATTGGAAATTGTTTTATTTTTTTTTAATTGTTTTATATTTTTTTATTTGTCTATTAATAATAAAGGGTGTCTAAAAATTAACGCAAGATTTGAATTAAATAGAAAACACAGTCTTTAGTTTTTTGATTGTTATTTTTTTATTGAATCATAAAGTACATAGGGTATGGTTATTTATGGAATAACACATCGGGCAAATGGCCTCCACGGCTTTGCATGCACATACGCACTCGTTTATCAAAATTTCCCATGACCATTCTGCATAAGTGTGGCTAAATTTCGTTGATGCAGCGTTGAATCTCCTCCTTTAATGCACGTGTGGCTGTGGGCCTGTTGACATAGACCTGTGATTTCAAAAATAACGCCATAAAAAGAAATCTAATGGTGTTAAATCACACGATCTAGGGGGCCAATTCTGATCACCGAAACGAGAGAATACACGGCCTGGAAATGTATCATGCAATAATTGAATTGTGTCACGGGCTGTATGGCATATGGCACCGTCTTGTTGAAACCACATATTAGCCACATCAATATCATCCAATTTCAGCAGAAAGAACAGCGTGTTATCATGTCGCGATATCGAGCACCAGTAACAGTCACTGCTTGACCAGCCTCATTTTCAAAAAAATATGGTCCAATAATGCCTCCAGCCCAAAATCCACACCAAACAGTGACACGTTGTGGATGCATTGGTTTTTCGACAATCACATATTTGTTCTAAGAACCCCAAGAGCGGCAATTTTGGCGATTAACACAGCCATCAAGGTTAAAATCTGCTTCATCGCTTAGGATGATGTTACTCGAAAAATCAGCATCCATTTGTTGATGTTCAATAATCCATTCAACAAACTGTCTTCACTGTGCATGGTCATTAGGCTTCAGTTGTTGCGTTAATTGAATTTTGTAAGCATGGCGACACAGATCTTTAGTGAGTATACGCTGTAGAGAGCTTCTTGAAATTTGCAATTTTTTTCCAAGGCGCCGAATGGAGGTTCCTTGATTGTCACCGACACTCTCACGCACTGCTTCGATATTGACATTTGAACGGCTTGTTCTTGGACGACCAGTGTGTTTGGCGTCTCCAACAGCTCCAGTCTACCTGAATTGTTCAATTAATCTGTTCACAGTTGACGAAGTTAAAACACTATTCTGACCATATTTTGTATGAAATTTTCGAACTGCGGCCGCCAAGCCTTCATTATTTTTGAAATATTGTTAAATAATGAAGACACGTTGTTCTATCGCTCGTTGTGTAACGTTCCATTTTTACTAACGATCTCTAAGAAGTATACCTTTTGTTCGTGGAATGGATGTCTATCGATATTTGCAATCTAAATTGCGATATAGTGCAGAAAAGTTCTGATGGAAAATAGCCCAGCAATGTCGCGCACGCAGCGCCCCCTATCACCCAGCATGACAGTAAGATTAAATTCGAATTTCTCTTTATCAAAAACCCCATTACCCAAATTTTAGGCCAATTCGAACAATAACTTTAGAAATTGTCGAATAAAATAATATTCAAAAAATAAATTTTGACGCCCTGTATATCGAAAACGAGCAACATTTTATTTGAACAAATCTGGCTAAATCCTTTTATTTTCGCGTGAAGAATCCATAGTTAGTTTTTGTCGCATTCATTACGGACCACCCTATATACACTGCGCAACTTATTTAACGCACAACCAAAAAGTTAACTCAAATTTGACGTTATGTATTTTCGACAATTTTTGTTCGTTTTGGTCGATTTTTTTTCAAATTGTAGGTTTTTCTCTTAGGAATATCACTGTCTTAGTTGTTTTGGTAAAACGAATGATTTTGATATTATACCAGGTGCTATAAAAATGTTATGCTTTTTCCGAAATTTCAAAACGTCCTGTGGGCTATACAAGGTATTGCAAGTTATTGCAATTATAAACAATTTAAAGCCTCATGTTTTTTCTACATTTTCTTTTTTTTATTCATTTGTTTATCTCTGTTACTTCATAAAATATCCAATTTTTGAGTTGACGTGATTTTTATTAAATTTATTAACTTTCTTTTTTGTCAAGTCTTTTATCTTATAATTTATTGAGAGTTGCCAGGTGTTTTAGAAGAGAAAAAGGTCTTAAAAGGACAAAAACTCAAAAAACATACCTCGAAAAATGGATTGCTTTAATCAATAAAACAACGAATAACAGGAAACAAAACAAAAGTAAATAGAGAATTAGTATCTGGTGTTTCCACCCCTTCCGCGAATGACCTCCCGACATCTTTGGTTCATACTTAAAACCAAAGTTCTGATTAGGTTCTGATCTAGGCCATTCCATAATTGGACTAGGTGTACTTCCAATTCTTGTAAATTTTGGGGTTGTCGTCCCTCACTTCGTAACCGCCGACCGATAAAATCCCAAACATGTTCAATGGGGTTAAGGTCGGGGATACGGGCTGGCCAGTCTATGTGATGAATTTCTACTTCTTCAAGATAATTTCTCACGATAAGACTCGTGTGGGGACGCGCATTGTCTTGCATAAGTAAAAAATTGGGTCCTATATAGGGGGCATAAGGCAAAACATGTGCTTCAAGAATGTCTGTGATGTATCTGTCAGAATTGAGATTTCCATTCACAGTTACCAAGTCCGTTCGCCCAGTCAAAGATATTCCGCCCCACACCATGACGGATCCACCTACATATAGAGCTGTGTGCAAAAAATTGCATTGACTGTATCGCTCATCGGGTCTTCGGTAGACGCGATTACGTCTGTCACAATTATACAAACTGAACCTTGACTCATCAGTCCAAAGAATACGTTCCCAATCTGCTTCCATCCAATTAACATGCTCATTGGCAAAATTCAATCTGGCTCTTCGATGATCTACTGTTAATGCGGGTCCTCGAGCAGCAATCGAGCAGGGTCTTAAATTTGCCTCCCTCAGTCGTCGGCGTACAGTTTGAACGCATATGAGTGGACCACCTGCGTCTTGAAGTTGTGCTCTTAAATGTGTTGCAGTTATAAATCGTTGTCTTACAGCATTTACTCTTAAAAAGCGATCCTGGATAGCAGAGGTAACACGAGATCTACCTTGACCGGCCCGTCTGGAATGTTCTCCTGTTTCCGCGTACCTTTGAATTGCTCTCGCTATAGTTGTAACTCTACCCTTCACCATGTAATGTAGCTGCCTCAACACATTCATCACGAGTTAAATTTCTGGTTTGGCGTTCCATTATTCACTAATTATTGCTGGACTGTCAACAAAAAACTAATGACACAGTTGTCAGTTTATGACGTGTAATCTTCGATTTCCATAGCTTGTTAGCTGTTTGAGTTGTCCGATAAATGCATTTCATGTGAATAAAAGCATATTATGGTGTTTCAAAACGGTGTATTTCATGAAGTAACAGAGATAAACAAATGAATAAAAAAAGAAAATGTAGAAAAAACATGACAATAACTTGCAGTACCTTGTATAGCCCACAGGACGTTTTGAAATTTCGGAAAAAAACCTAACATTTTTATAGCACCTGGTATAATATTAAAATCATTCGTTTTACCAAAACAACTAAGACAGTGATATTCCTAAGAGAAAAACCTACAACTTGAAAAAAAATTGACCAAAACGAACAAAAATTGTCGAAAATACATAACGTCAAATTTGAGTTAACTTTTTGGTTGTGCGTTAAATAAGTTGCGCAGTGTATATATATATATATATATATATATATATATATATATATATATATATATATATATATATATATATATATATATATATATATATATATATATATATATATATATATATATATATATATATATATATATATATATATATATATATATATATATATATATATATATATATATATATATATATATATATATATATATATATATATATATATATATATATATATATATATATATATATATATATATATATATATATATATATATATATATATATATATATATATATATATATATATATATATATATATATATATATATATATATATATATATATATATATATATATATATATATATATATATATATATATATATATATATATATATATATATATATATATATATATTAGCTTTGAAATTCTTTGCTATTCATATTTATTTTGTGAAAAGTAATCTTGGGTTTGTAGCATTTCATTACATAGAAATAAGCAACTAGACGAATAAGAAAGAAAACACACTTACCAGTACTATATCTGGACACACATACGGAAATGAATCACTATGCATATGAAAACGAACCACTTAGAAGTTGTATAAGTTCTTTCACCTTTCTTGAGGATCTTCAGAGCAGTATACGATTTATTTCATTGATCATTCATACTTGAATTTAAATTACCAATACACCAACACTTGCAGTGACGTTTTATGACATGAGTTCCGTCAAAAACTAATCCACTAGCAAGTCCACTAATTTTAAAAAATGAGCTTTCAGTGCCATCGACCAGACCATCATTTTATCTATGAACTGAGCTCAAAAACTCCGCGATAAAACACTAGATGGCGCTTAAATAGAGGAAATAAGATATTGCATAAGTCCCGATGTGTTCACAACTAAATGAAATATGCATAACTCCATTATTTTACGCCGCTATCAGTTGGGCTTCCATTGTTATTAGTTTATGTTGCGAAAAACCTTATCATATTAATATTATGATATTAATCAAGAAATCAATGGCAAGATATAGTGAAAACAAGCAGGTAACGTGAAATGTTTTATATTGAATAGTAATAATGATTAGAATTTCCATGATTGTCTGTTTAAATGAGTGTTGATTATTTCGCTGGACTTACGCAATTTTCATAACTTCACTGAAGTGGAGTTATGCACATTTCACATTGAAATAGAGCAAGTTAATAAGTAAATTAGTTTGTTATTTTTCCAGTGTTAGGGTTTAATATTTACTGTTTCTAGTTGTATTGTTGTACCTACTACAAAAAGGTATTACTACGGCGATCTGCATTTTTTTTGTCTGCAAATAAATTTTCATTATTATCATTAAATATCTTAATTAAAAAAGAGAGTCCTATTGTTAGAAAATTTTGCTTAAAAGTTGTTGACATTTAAAATATACCATTACTTTTTTTAGAATTAATACACAATCTAGAGGCTTTAAAATGCTCAGCATGATGAACAAACAGCAAACCAAAGAAAATGTAAATTATTTTCAAAATAATCCCAGTCTGAAATCGACAGAAAATATTCAGTCATGCAAGACAAAAATAAAAGTATTGAGTAATATTTGTTTCAACCAAAAAGAGGACTCAAAAATATTAATCCCTTCAAATAATACAAAGGAATCTAATGCAGAAGAAAGTCATACTGAAGACCACAAAAGTGCTCTTAGCAATTTACAGGCAGAATGTAGCCAAGCTCAGGAACTTTTAGATGCTGAAAAGGAAGAGCAAAAATCTTATATAACCACTTCTCCTAAGAGAAACCAAATGGTATGCACCAAATGAAATAAAAATAGATAACAATATAACAATAGATGATTACCACAATGACTTTGTGGATATTACTGAATTTGATACTAACAATTCTACAGTTTATATTGATGATAACTTAAACTTCAGTGAAATCAAGTATTGCGGTAAACGAATGCGGTACAGTTGATTATATTATTCCACAATTATCTTTAGTTGATGCGGTAGGACTCGGTTCACAAATCAGTGTATACAATGAAAGTAGTGATATAGTGCTTGATGCAATCACTAGACATAATAATGAACAGAATGAGATTGAGAATTCAAATTCAGATGAAGAATGGGTTATGAGTGAGGATGAGGTTGTAATGGAAGACAAAGATGATCACACTAATTCAGGTGAAAAACAAAAAACAAGACTAAGTGATAATCTACAATGGGAATATAACTGCAACAAGAAGAGGAGACAAGAAGGAGAATCATATTTGGGAAGAAAACAAAATAGATTTACAGTTTCGCGGAAAGAGAGATGCCTTAAACCGAGATGTATTTGTAAAGATACTAAAAAGGGGGGTAAGATACAATGTTATAAATTAAACGAAGAAGAGAGAAAAACCATTTTTGAAAAGTTCTGGAGTTTGAATTGGGACGGAAAAAAGATGTACGTTACAGGAAGGGCCGTTAGAACAACTACAAAAAGAGCCAGACATCGGAAAATTGAAAACGAAAGCCAAAGAACATGTTCATTTTCTTTCTTTCTGGACAAACCATATTATGACAGGATTAGAGTTTGTAAAACTATGTTTTGTGGCACATTAGGTGTGTCTCTTAGAACTATTTCTAAATGGATAACCGAAAATACAGAAGCCCCTAAAAATAAAGCCACAGAAAAAATTTAGCAACTACAGTACATACAAAAAGATACGAAAAGAGGTCCTCAGTTAATGATTTTTTGACTAGCTTATCAAAACTGGAGTCACACTATTGTCGTCAATCAACATCAAAGTTATATTTAGAGCCACAATGGAAAACTAAGGCTGAACTCTATGCTTTTTATAAAGACGAATATTGCAAACAAAAACAAGTGGAAGCTACAAGCTTAACTTTATTCATGTATATTTTTGATGAGATGAACTTAGGATTGTTCTCTCCTAAAAAGGACGAATGTGATGTCTGTGTTGGGTATAGGACAAATAATGTTGATGAAGCTAAGTACAAAACTCATCTACTTAAGAAAGAAGAGGCTCGCACTGAAAAAGAAAAGGACAAAGCTTCAGCAAACGAAGTGTTTACGATGGATATGCAATCAGTGTTGTTATGCCCAAAACCAAACGTATCTGCTTTATACTATCGAACCAAATTGGTAGTGCATAATTTCACGATTTTTAACCTTCACACTAAGGACGGTTATTGCTATATGTGGCACGAGGGAGAAGGAGAAATGAAAGCCAGTTGTTTTGCATCTATTCTTTGCAATTTCTTGGTTAATGAAATATTACCACCTGTTGATACAACTAACAAACCTCATATAATATTATATAGTGATGGCTGTGGGGCACAAAACCGAAATTCTATTTTATCTAATGCCCTACTAAATTGCGCCATTGAAAATGATATATGCATAATTCAGAAATATCTAGAAAAGGGGCACACTCAGATGGAGTGTGACTTAATGCACTCAACCATTGAAAGGAAACTCAAAGGAAGAAAAATAAATGTTCCAGCGGACTACGTTTACCTTGCCAAAACTGCAAGAAAGTCACCAGAGCCTTATAAAGTCAAATACATACAACACGATTTTTTTAAAAACTTTTCTGGGTTAAATTTTATCAACTCTATACGTCCTGGATTTAAGGTTGGCGATCCCACAGTTCAGGAAATTCGAGCTTTGAAATACAATAGTTGTGGAACCATTGACTATAAGCTTCGTCATCCTGATGATTTTGAAACTTTACCCACTAGAATTAACAAAAAAGCCAAGAAGGTACTTTTTGAAAACTTACCAAATTTATATGGGAGCTCACTGAAAATAAAAAAAGATAAGTTTGAAAATCTTCAATTTCCGACAAATATACTAGAACGTGATTATCATAGTTTCTACGACAATCTTAAACATGAATAATTAATAATACTTACTGTTTAATGTTTATTTTTTTATAAATATTTTTTGTAAGAAGTTGAAGTTAGGAAAGGTTATAATAATTTGTCCAATTTTAAGTGTATAATAAAATATGTACTGGGAATTATTTAAAATAATGCTTTTTCATTTTTTTTTTCGTAAAACAAGCGCATAAGTCCAACCATTTATGTTATGTGTGAATA
Source organism: Tetropium fuscum (assembly GCA_964058915.1). Lineage (NCBI taxonomy): Eukaryota > Metazoa > Arthropoda > Insecta > Coleoptera > Cerambycidae > Tetropium > Tetropium fuscum. The sequence goes on from CAXKVY010004238.1 coordinate 58,339, forward strand.
TGAATTTGGCATAAGTCCATTTATTCTGTCGATTTTCAAAAAATTACAAAAAATGTAATAAACAATAAGATGTGATTAAAAACTAAAGACTACACCAAAAAGAAAAGTTCTTGGAATAAAAAAGACTAATTTTAAACGGGTTTTTTAATCTATTGTAAAAACTGTAATTTTGGACTTATGCACTTTTCATGTGAAGCCGACGATATGTTACAAAAGTCTCCAAATTCTCTAAAATTGGCTTTCTTGTGATAGTATTTAAAAGCTAATTCACGTAAACTAAATAATACCAAAATTTGAATGAGATATTTAAAATTAAGAGTTAAATATCAACAAAAACATATGAAATGACATTTTTATTTGCTTCTCCTGTAAAATTTAAATATTTGCAGTTAAGGCGGTATTGAATTAGGGGTACGTATTGATGCGTAAATGTTTTTTACTTTACTTTACGTTTTGTACTTTTTTTCACTGCTAAAATAATTCACAAAATAAACATGAAATATTACTTTTTGAAGGATTTATTTTTAACAGCGTCAATTATTAATTGATTATTCATCATAAAACAATTTCATTTATTGGAATAATAATTGATAGTAAAGTTTGAACAATTACTTCCAACATAAAATCCCGAAGATGTTCCATGTTGCTGCTGATCAGAAACGTTAGATATTTCTTGAAGAGTTGATTCCAAAATTTTATCAGATATTTTAATTTGCTTGGAAGAAGATGGACAATTCAATATTTTGTTAGAAATCTTAATTTTGTTATTCAAACTAACTTCTATATATGCTTCTGCTACGGAGGCAGATTTCCAGCCACCGTGACGTTTTATGAATGTAATGTTGCCCCCTGCATTGGCCAGAAGAGTTACAGAACTTCTCCTGAAACAGTAACCTGTGTAGCTCTTATAAATGTCTTTTCCATTTTGCAATCGAGCTGGGAATTTCTCCTATTTTATTTATCCCCACATGTTGGTTAATACAATTCCCTCTAGAATATTTCAAAAATAATCTGTTACTTTTTGTAAGAGGCGGCCGCTATACTTGCGGTATATCTCAATATAATCAGAATTTGAAACAGTAAACGTTCTTACGCAATAGGTCTTCGTATCAGGTATTTTAACAATCAATATAGATCCAGCATCTTCAATGGCATCAACAGTTATATGTAATAATTCTTCACGGCGACAAGCACCAAACCCAAAATTAGGACTGGAAATCAGCCTAATTAAGAAATTAGGCTGATACCCAAAATTAGGACCACCTACAAATAAAAAATATTGAACAAGTTATAAAATTCTTATAGTTATTGAAGAAATGAATTTATATTTTAAGCTAGATGATCTAGCGATGTTTTAACAATACTTACTAAACGGTTATTTTGATTTTTTAGGTGTTTTATCAGTAATACAAAAAAAAACAATGATGAAAACTACTATATGAGGAACTAGAATATTAAACCCTTGAACTTTGTTTGATATTCTGTACCCACATGTTTCTGAAATTATGTTATTTTAGGGTTTTAATTAATCAAAAATATTTTTTATGTTGAAAATATTGTTACATTCGCTAGGCCGTAGGTGAAATATTTTGACAATTTTTTTATAATATGTTTTATTATGAAAAAGTAATTATATAATAATTAATTTACTACATACTACAATAAACAAATTATTTTATGTATGCCAAGTGTCGCTTTCAAAGGGTGTATTCTAAAAAATATATTTAAAGCTATTTACGAGATTATTTTTCGAGTGTAATGCCGTGCTTAGCAAGAAGACCGTAACTCCAGCTTTTATGAAAACTTAGTTATTGGTTTCTTGATGTTTTAGAGAGGTCGGTTTGCATCGAAAAAGTATGTTAAAAATACTGTGTCTCCCACGAGTAGTGTAAATAAAATGGCAATTAGATACGTTTTGATACGTTTTGATCATTCTTGATCAAAACGGTGCTAATATAATTGCAATAAATACCGTACCGGTACACCATTTATATAACAAAATATGCTGTATCTCCAACCACTGTTTAGATCAATGTACAATATATATATATATATATATATATATATATATATATATATATATATATATATATATATATATATATATATATATATATATATATATATATATATATATATATATATATATATATATATATATATATATATATATAAAGTTTGGAACCATACACATGATTATTATAGAAATATATATATTCACAAATTACCTGTTTCTGTTCAGTATTAGAGTATTGAGACACTTGTAAACAGATTTCCAGAAATATTTTATTGTTAATAAAAAAAGTTACAAAATGGATGACAGGGTCATGAAATTCAAACTAAAAAGGAGGAATGTCCATAAGAATGTAGTTATATTGGCTATGTATAATAGTATAATAATAATATGTTAAATAAAACTATTAGTAACATAAACAGAAAACAGAAATATTAAATTCTAAGTATTATAATAACCAGAATGATTAAACTGTAATAAGGGCGAACCTGGGGACCAACAGTCGACAGTCTTAATATTTCTGACCATCATCGTCTATTTGTTTTGAAAAGGGTAATTTGCTATAATATTCCTGTGCTTCAACAGAACAAAAGCGTTTAAGATCTTGCAAACTTTTATATTTTTTATCAGATATAGGAAGAAGATCTGAAAAGTAAACTCATGGTTAGTCTTAAATGCGTCGATATTAGAAAAATTTAAAAATTACCTGAATATTTTATGCCCGGGAAAAGGAATTCTCCAGGCTGTAAATTGTGCTGTACGCGTTTAGCTTTTGGTGGTAATTCGAACCTTGCTCCCAACTGCCATTGTAAGAGGTTCTGTAAGATATAAGTCGAGGGTGAGTGATATCAGCTTCAATTTCTTTAATGGGTTGTATTTTAAAAGGGCACTTTTTATATACGGCAAATCTGCACAAAAAAAAGTGCAATTCCTAAACAAGTCCTGAGATTCTTCAAGATTTTCTACGTGAAATGTTGAAGGTTTTTGTCTCGCTTTCGTGAATTCTTCAACCCAATGGCTCGGTAATTCTGCAGGAAATTTTTGATTCAGCAATGCCATGTTCCGATCACATTCCAAGTATGAGTGGCCACGAACTGGGAATGTTATCTTGAATGAAAGTAGTATTTTTTTCTCATGGATGATATAATGCATATATTTAACCAAATTGTAATTTTCATTTTGGCCCCCGCACGGATCGCGTAGGTGCTTTATTTCTTTATCAAGATAATTCATTATGAAATGATGTAACATTGACGCAACTTCATCGCTTCCCTTTTTAGCCACTGTTTCAGGAAATACATAAAAAAATATAGATTCATTGCTTGCAAGAATATGGACATTGAAAGAAAACACAGATAACTGCATTTTATAGTAGACGTCGTTCGTAGTTATATTAGGAATTGCCAAATTTTTTTGAAAATCCATGCAAATTGCATTGAGGCCTTATCTTGTTAACATTTGTATCTCTGCGTGCGCTTTCTATCGTAAAAAACTTGGGCTTTCTTTATGTGTAGAGTATTTTCTACCTCTAGTAAATGTAAGCTTTTCAATATTTCTTCTGATGAAGACGAAACATTCTTTAGTTTTAGCTGCAGTTCTTTTTGTTTTGCTTTATACTCGTCGCAAATGCTACATGTATCTTTACGGGGGTACCCAAAGGAAATGTTAAATTTAGTACTAAAAATTGATCGATAGGACTCATACGATATAGGTTGCTTAGGGTAGAGTTGCATATATAACCCATGCATTTTAGTAATATTTAGATTTTCATCAAGATATAATCGTTGTGATTTATTTAGAGTGCAATGGCTTTTATGTCCCTTAAAAGATGCTATATGATTAATAACATTTTTATATATTTGGTCAGATATTTTGTGAGGCCTATCGAAATGTTTGCCCCTTTTATCTTTAGGGGGGAGACCTGTTGTTTTCAATGACCTTTGCAAAAACTCCAGTTTCTTTTTAGTTATGCCATGTATTGCCAAAAAGGCTTTATAGCATACAATAGTTTCTTTAACTATACCATCCCTAACAACATTAATTTTATACCTGTAAGATTTTTCATGCAGAGAAGCATCGTCTTCATTTTGACGAGGACGTCTTCGTTTTACATTCGTTGTTGAAATAAGTCCACACAAATAAAAATTTTGTTCATTATTGCTCTGCATTCTATTAGAATTGTTTAAAATATTTTGTCTTTCCTCAGCATTAAATTTTGAAAGCATTTAAGGCGCTTACATTTGCAGTCCGGTCCTGCTTCACGTGTGCTTCTCTTTAGTTGTGAAAAGACTTCCTTAATGCGGACGTGTACCTTTCTTTTCTTGGGTTTTGTGCAAACACTATTTCCACACATGCTATGCATATCTTCATTGACATCGCCCATTATGTTTGGTTTTTATACTATTTCACTTTTTATTAACCTAAACCACTGTAAAATGTAAATATCAGCTTACTGACATAGTAGAATCAAAACACCAACTAAATTAAAAGCAATAGAACTGATGCATTAATATGCACCCAAACTCGGACATTCCCCGTTTTTCCCTGTAAGAGTGGACACTCCCCGTTTTTCCCCTGTGTATGATTTTTCAGACGCGGATATCTTGTGACTATGCCATCTTTTTCCTATGGAGATGCATCCTAGAGATAGTCTGAGCTACTGTCTAACAGATGGCATACGTAACTCATTTTGGACCAATTTGTGACATTCCCCCTTTTTCCCCTGATGTCTTCATATATATATATATATATATATATATATATATATATATATATATATATATATATATATATATATATATATATATATATATATATATATATATATATATATATATATATATATATATATATCCACACAACCGGCATATTTACTATGAATGGTAGTCTTAAATTTACGGTACACAGTAAAATGAGTATCATTTGTGAATACTTACTCTACCTCTTCATGTTATGTGTGATAATGCCTAACTATGCTTGTTTGTCATTTATTGTGGTAAAAGCCCGTATTGGCCTTTTTGTAAGTATTGTCCTTGGAAATCGTATGGAGTATTAAAGCGATAGTGTCATGTGGTGAAATAAAGTTTTATTCAAGACTTCAGAGAAGACAGGTGCACTCTATCATCTATGATAATTTTACTATATATTACTAACTGTCTCATACAAAATACAATACTGATGTATTTTTTTTTATTGGTTGTTATGAAACTCAAACGTAATACCCCTGGTAATAACTATCTACTCAAACCAAATCTAAACCCATCTCAAACTAAATACACGTTATCTGTCAGTTCGAACTGCTGAGTTGTACTGAGTTGTAACTACTGACTTGTAGTTGTTGTAACGTAAAAAATCCGAAGGTTTTTGACACTCAGGATTTCATAAATTTAGTCACAAAACTGAAAAAGGATGATTGTCAAACATTTAATATTTTTAGTTTATTATTATCATAATGTAGACTTGTTAAAATTTACAAACCGGCCATCATGAATTCGCTGATATAATATAATGTCAAAATTTAAGATATTTAGGAATTTAATTTAGATTTAAATATCATCTTGGTTTAAATTGGAAACATTTAAATCCATGTTTTGTTTTACAATAAAAAACCTTTAATATTGTATGAACATTTACATAACAATTTTAATCAGTTCTTGATGTAAAGTAATGATCATACCTATTTTATTGAAAAAAAACCTCACTGTTTGCAAAATTTAACTACTAACGGTATTTATTACAAGCATAATAAGCAACAAATGAATAATATTTTAATGTGAGCAATATATTTCCAATATTATAATTATTACAATTTCTAAAAAGTACTGAACAAACCAAAAATATCCACTATACGTGATTTAATTCAAGTTACCACTTCCGGTTATACCGGAAGTCGACTACAATTTCCTTATTTTAAATGGCATGCTATATTTTTTATGCCAGATTCGAATTCTACTCGTTATTTTAAGGTAACTCTCAATACTTTTCCCTATCCTTAAAAGCAATAGTTTTTGAGATATTTCGATATTAATAAAAACATATGCGAAAATAACCCGCACATTAGAAATTAATAACTTTCGCTATGGTAACTTTCAAGAACCAATTTTTGTTCCACATACTAAAAAGACATGGGGCTTATATATGTATAAAGTACATATGCTCCAAAATACACAGGGTGTCCAATAACTGATACCAAACTTTGACTACTTGGACCTTCAATAAGTGTCTTATTTTAAATGGGACATACTGTATTTTATAATCCAATTCGGTTAATTTTTTGATTACCTTTCGACCCATATTATACTCGGTAAATTAGTCGCAGTATACGTAGCCCGAAGACTTGGCAATAGTGCACGTAATACGGAAGTTGTACCATTCAGTTAAAAGGGAGATTTACAACAGATAAAACAATGTAAATAAAAATCATTTTATTGTATTTTGTTTTATTAAATTTAAACTTAAAACAATCTTTTGTAAATTTCAAGAGTAATTTATCACTAGAAATAAAAATTGAAAGGCGTGATAAAAAGTTAAAATTTAATTAAAAATGAGGTATATTTTTAATTTGATTAAAATAACTAAAACAATAAAACACCTTAAACAACATAAAATGAAAATCTTTTATTGCATTTTATTTTATTATATTTTATATTCGAGACAATATTTTGTAATTTTCAAGAATAATGAAAAAAGGAAATTATTTCAAATATTCCTAGCAGCATATCTGATGAAAAATTTTCTTTTCTTTTTATGTTAATTAATTTCGAAAATATGAAAATATTTTTTTAATAATGCACGGCAGGCCAAAAACTCAATTGTGCAATTGGAATAAAATTTGGAGATAACAGGTAATCGTCAAGGGTTATCTGGAATATAAATAACCCGAGAGAGCAGTGATCATTAAATATCGATATATCTAACTATTAAAAAAATATCATTGTCAACCAAATTTTAGTTTAGGCATATACCTAGTCCAGGTGTAAGCTAATTTTGAAAATGAGGCATGATATCAATTAAGATGTGTCATGTACACGTAATAGTCATGTAGTAGTCATTTCATACAGGGTGTTCAACAAATTATTTCACCACAACTTTATAAATAATGACAATAATAAATAATTTATACCAACATCTTTCAAGGAAAATTTGTATACTGTAGGTATATTTTTATACAAATTTAACAACTGTTTTCTTTATTCTATACTAATTTTATTCTATTTGCACAGAAAAAATAAAACGTTTATTTTCAACGAATATTCAAGGTAACCAAGGTAACCCAAATGTTATTCTTTAGAATATCTTTGTATTGTGAAATTAACTCCTCGCATTCTCCTTTTTTGGAGTTATTTTTTCCTTTACGTAATCTCGAAAATGTTACAAAACTATTTTTTTCAGCTTCGGTCCATCGTCCACGAGTCTGTTTTCTATTTTCTGAAACATGTAATAATAATATACAGTAAATTATTACCTACTAAACCTATCTACACAGTGCACAGAGAAAAATCTTTGATGAATTTTCGATGAGTTAGAGGATAACTAAAAAATGGTCATAGCCACATTTCGGAAAAGAAAATTTATATGTTATCAATATCGGCTTATATTTGGTGCAGAACAAAATGAAACATAGTAATATAAGAAGCTTTAGACTTCCATTATCCGTTTTTAATATTTAAATTGCAATTAAAATCCCCAAAAAAAATTCTATATCTATCACCTTTGGACAAAAGAACACCACCCATTAATAATTATTTATAATAATATACATGGTGTTTGGTAAGACGATACCGACTCGGTACAGGGTGGTAGGGAAAGTCACTTGGCATCTATATGACCAAACATACCTCTATGAAAAATGCTAATTTTTTTATGTTTCCGATTTTTTTTTGATTCCATTTTTTCATAATTTTCCATTTTTCCTCCATTTTTCATAATTTTCATTCATTTTGATATTCTGCCAGAACTTCCTAAACTTCCAACCAGAAAGAAATTAAAGGTTTCTGTCGTCTATAAAATATATAAAATGATATTTATCCCAAAAAAAATGTAATCGTAATTAAAAGTGTCAAAGTCTTACATTTTTATTAATAGCATTTTTCACATAGGTATCTGTGGTCATATATATATATGCTAAATGACGCCCTCTACCACCCTATATAGGGTCGACATCGCCTTACCAAACATCCAGTATAGACATACAAGTAAAATTCAAAATTTTTGACAAAATTTTTGACAAAAACTGATCTTCCTTGAAATACTCGAAAAACTTGAGATGCATAAAATCAGAAAATCGGTAATGCTTCACGTATTCGAAAGATTTAAAAATTATCAAAAACAGAGCATAAAAAAAATAAATGCACTTCATTTAAAATGGGAGACTTATTCCACACATGGGAGACTGGGAGACGCAGGTTGACAAATTTGACAAGTTCGAATTTTTGCAAATTTTGCATCGAGTTTTTAGAATTCGTAAATTGGTTGACTAACCCAAATATTTTTCGAGATACATACCCTTATTAAAGTTACTCTAAATTATGCTCTGTTACATCTGTCCTGGGCAAGTAGCTTATTAATATTTGTTCCGCTCGAAAATCGAGTGTCTGAAAGTGGCGCGGAAAATTCCAAAATTTCAAATTGTTATAACTTGGTAAATTTTTGTCGTACAAGGTCGTCAAGAATAACATATTTTAGTAAAAAACTTGCCCTAGTTCCTATCGTCTAGCATAGACTAATCGGTTTTCAAAATAGGAAGTAAAGATGAACATTTCACCAAATCTTCATTGATCTCTCACTTTTTTATAGGGAAAATGTTTACTGTAAATTCTACTGTTGGTACCTACTAATTTGAATAATGTTTTGCTGCTACTGTTCTTTTGTAAAGTGCAAATTTATTTTATTTTGAATATAAAACGAAATAAAAAGTACGCATTTAGTTTGCATATTGTAAAAGTACTTACATGCTCTTTCGATTCGTAGTAATTTTCTTGCGGTGAAATAATACTTGAGCGACAAGCTCTCGAAGGTCTTTTACCAACCCCCCCAACCTCGGAAACATTATTATTATTATGCTGGATGGGACAAAAACAATTAGTTTATCATGATAGCAGATTGGCAAATAAATGCCTAGAGATAGAGATGGAGAATAAATTTAGCGATTTGTTGCACTTGAACTTGAAGCACTGAACCATGAGTATCGTATAAATATTTCTTTATAGAAATAATTTACTTACCAACATTCTGCTGCTCAGCTAATTTCATTGAGAATTCCGTTCTTTTATATATATGAAGCATATATATTTATATATATATATATATATATATATATATATATATATATATATATATATATATATATATATATATATATATATATATATATATATATATATATATATATATATATTGTAACGGGTCAAAAATCGCGACCATAAAGGCATAATAATTAATCCGGGATTAAAGTCATTTTTGCGTTGCCTAAGTGCACCCATTGTAGGCAACACGCATCGCCGACAACGAGTAGTAGGTTGCATACCCGCATTGTCACATGTAGGAATTTGAATTTTGCCCTCCCAAGAGGCAAATTCTTAAATTTAAAATATAATACCTGCAAATGGCACAGATTACGTGGGGGTGCACTCCACAACCTTTTCCAGATGTCTGAGTGATGAGTTATTAATCTGTTCAAAGATGAGTTTTGTTTGTGAGTGACAGCAAAGGTCATCTGGGGAATTTGTAAAGTTACCGAAATGAGAGGGGACAATTTTTTGCGGAGTGTCAACAAAAAGAGGGCAGACATTTGCAAATTTTGGGGAACTGTGATAAGGTGTTCACGGGATTCTTGTATAGGAGAGAGCCTAATAACAACTAAGGTCAGTGACAAATGATTCAAAATACACAGTCAAATACATCCTCATTAAATAATAACATCTTAAATTATTTAAAAGTAAAATCTTTGCTGAACGTTTTACTTTGACGAAGTAATCGTTTCAGGCTTGCTCCTGGACCTTGCTCCTGGACGTTGCTAGTGGGCATTGTTTCCTGGTTTGTTCTTCCAACTTACTTCCTGTATGAAATACTTTTATGGTGGGATATTTCCCTTGTCTGCCTACTTTGAGACGTTTGCTGCCCTCTTCACGTTACGACTCACGCAATATTTCCGACGTTACTTCGCACTTGGATTCACCACGTACCAAGACGTGCGGGCCTGAAACACCTGCTTCGGCGTCCTGTTGGGGATAATCACTCCTCCCCCAGATACTCATCACCACACAGTCTGGAGGAGCAGAGCTGCACCTCGGACCCCTGTGATATATCCGGCTTGGCAGAGAGACCGGTTACAGTCTCCTTAGTTGGGGCGCTGATAAAGTCACGTCCTCGTGGCAGTGGTATAGTATCACGGTGCACGTGAGTAGAAATTGTTTCATTTCCATAAGTGTCTTTGCACTTCTTCGAACCGCACATCCGGTAACCTACTTAACGGTTACGTGACCACAGGCTTCCATCTTCTCCTGAAATAACGTTAACTTTATCTATAAGCACCATTAGTGTGCCAACAACTGTTATATTTTGCCTTAAACTTCTAAGGTGTACCGAGCTGTCACAATACAGGGTTGAATTTGTGTAAGGGGCATACTGTAAACGTAAGCAGCCGTTTGCGTCTTGTGCACATAAGTTTAGTATCTTTAATGAGTACTAACCTGGTGTGTAGGCTCTATAATAAGTAGTTTATGACCTTGATAAGGATCCATACCTGGTTTCATTTTGTTTTGTAAGTCTCGACAGTGGATAGTCAAATTTGTGGTTAATGTTAATTTGCTTCGTGACTCACGGTCCGCGTTTTATGACAGCACAGCTGTGGTGCACAAATAGCTAGTGTAGGCGCTAACCACTACTCTTGTGCCGCCCGGATTATCTGCCCTGGCGAATTCCTGTACCTCCGTCGTTTGTCATTTTCTCTTTGAGCGCAAATTGTTATTGTTTATTAATATTGTTATTTATACTTTATACACCCGTCATTTTTTCACATATTTACACTTTTTAATATACTTATATACAATTCGTCCTTGTGTTTGTTTCTGTCATCTAACTTCCCCTCCCTTGTCAAACTCGTTTTGACTGGCGCCCAACAGATAGTTTATACTGAGCGTCCTTCTATAACATTTAGGTAACTCTCAAGCATCAAAAAATAAAACCTTCACCCACGACCTGGCTCCCAGACTAAGAAGAGCTAGCGGTTACAATATATATAAATGTTTGTATCAATTTTGCTTCCATGAACATTGGTGGAGGTATTGGTGAATGATCATAGCTCTCTTATCGGATTTGCAGGCGTAATTCAATACAGGTAGGAATATTAGTTCTCTGTGTACCTGTAATTACCTGTAATGTGTACCTGTAATGTTGTTACCTGTAAATCCATTCAATCTCCATGATGGTCGGTTTGTAAATTTTAACAAATCTACATTATGATAATAATAAACTAAAAATATTAAATGTTTGACAATAATCCTGTTTCAGTTTTCTGAATACATTTATGAAATCCTGAGTTTCATAAACCTTCGGATTTTTTTTAAAGTCATTAAAACTCAGTAGTTCGAACTGACAGATAACGTGTAGTTAGTTTGAGATGGGTTTAGATTTTGTTTGAATAGATAGTTATTACCAGGGGTATTACGTTTGAGTTTCATAACAACCAATAAAAAAAATATATCAGTATTGTATTTTGTATGAGACAGTTAGTAAGATATAGTATAATTATCATAAATGATAGAGTGCACCTGTCTTCTGTGAAGAAAGGTGCACTCGAAAGGCCAATACGAGCTGTTACCACAATAAATGACAAACAAGCATATTTAGGCATTATCACACATAACATGAATAGGTGGAGTAAGTATTCACAAATGATATTCGTTTCATTCCACAAGACTACTACGCTCAAGCAGCAAACTTTGTAGTATGCTAGAGGTACTAATATCAACCTGTACTAATAATGAAAAAATAAACTTACTAAACAAATGTAAGACTACCATTCATAGTAGATATGCCGGTTGTGTGGATATATATGGTACATTGCTCTAAACGGTGGTTGGAGATATTTTGTTATAAAAATGGTGTACCTATACGGTATTTATTGCAATTATATTAGCACCGTTTTGCTCAAGAATGATCAAAACGTATCTAATTGCCATTTTATTTACACTACTCGTGGGAGACACGGTTTTTTTAACTTAGTTTTTCGATGCAAACCGACTTCTAGAACATCAAGAAACCAGTAACTAAGTTTTCATGAAAGCTGGAGTTACCATTCCATCCTTATTATTTACTTTAGTTGTTTTAAACTCAACATGCACAATGTTCCTTAAAATGTATTATAACAGAATATTTCTGTTTTTTGTAGCAGGACTTCAGTAGTTGATAGAATTCACTATTTTGAGAAGAAAATTCTCTATAAATATACCCTCTGTCTTGCTTGCTAAGAGAGATACAGGGTGTTGATTTTTTGAGGGTCTTTATGCAATCTTGTAAAAGAAATTATATACTAACAACATATTTTATACACCTTTTAACCAAAGATAGGATCATTATGTTGTATAATTTTTGTCGAAAATGATAAATTGAATGTTACATTTTTCTGGCCTATAAAATAAATAATAAAATGATTATTTTACAATGTAAACATCCAATTTAGTACCGAGACTCTTTTTAGTACTAAATTGGAGTTATGCTGAAAAGTTGACCTCTCATAAGGATCAAAATATCCCATGTTGTGCGAACTGTTATTTTCTCGTTAATGCATTATGTTAATTGTAGAGTATCAGTTTATTTTACACTTTAATAAATAAGTTGCTGTGTTTATAAAATTTTAAAATGTATGTAAAATAAATATCTATTATATTCTATTGGATTCAAGATTAAGAATTATAATTAACTATTAATCATACAACAAAAACTATTAAGAATTAATTGCTGAATTTCACTCATTTTAAACATAAAATTTCTTAGCTCCTGCTAATTTTCAAACTGTGACAATACATTTTAGTACACCCATACGTAAATTGGTTTCTGTTTTAGTTAGAATATGTAATTAATTGCATTAAGTGGGTAACTGAAAGGAATAGTTCATATCCTCTCTTGTTACTGTTAAGATGTGGAACCGCCAGTCACAGTTCCGTATATTAAGGGTGCTACGTCCGAAATAATGAGGCAAATATACGTTTCGATGTGCTAAATATAGAAAGATATATGTTTGATTAACAATTTAAAATACAAGAGAAAATAGTAATTGTTGAAGTTCGTTTTCTTTCAGACATAAATGAGTGCTATAGAAAATTTAGTTTAGGTATTACGTATAACTACATTTATAAATAATTTAAATATCGATAACGGACAAATGAACCTTTTTAAATAATCAAATTCTGTGTTCACTTTGGTTCTAAATAGGACAATTTTAATTATCTCGATACCTGAAGGTATGTAAAGTATCAGTTATATTTGACGTAGAATATGGCCACCTTACGTAGGTACACAGGACAGGCAACTGTTCTTTTTTGAGCGGTGAAATAATTTGTCAATATATATTATACTTTTATGTAGGCTAGGTACTGAGCTAAAAGATAAATGGTATTTAAAATTTCGACATCGTATGATTTGGACATCATATCATGACCTGTTGCACAAAGTACTATTATCTGAGACGTTTCAGTTACGAAACGAATTCTACTTCGATTGATACATTCTACTTCAGCTCATCCTGCGAGGCTATTATATTTCGGGAATTTTCAGGAATATTGTTCCTTTATCTAATAATGAATTCATCCGTTACTTTATGGATGCACTGTATAACAAGAGCCGCGTTTTATTGTTACAATTCAGGTACTGGTATAACATATGTTGGCCAGTAATAGACAATCATGTAAACGAAATATCAAACTGATTTGAGTATTTTCGTTTGTCTTGAGGCAGGCAACAATTTGGCAACACAGGGGACGCAAAATTGATACGTTAATATCAGAAAACTGGTGAAAATATACATGGTGGATGTACTAGTATAAAGAAATTTATAATGGACCCAAAATAATTCCAAATAATTCCAAAGATGGAAAGACGCAAAAATGCTACAAAAACATAATCAAAATATACAGATAAAAAAAATAGAAAAACAAGCAAAATAAGATCGATTTCGAAATCAGCGTACTCAACTTTGTCAATATACTTTACAGGAATCTGTAGTAAGTCAATATT
>CAXKVY010004239.1:0-12774 GCA_964058915.1 Tetropium fuscum
CCACTTCTTTTTTGAATTAGTTAAATCGGCAAAGGATAAGTGAGATAAGGGGGGTGTCAATCTTAAGAGACTTACCCGGTGCAATCAATTTTTGAGGCAAGTTATATACAATTATTGTTATTTTTGGAGTCGATGACTTACAATTGAATACAACTGCCTAAAGCGACACCACAATGACAAATAAACCTAAATTCACTTCAACTTCAAATCAACTTCTAGTCGAATACAATTAGAGATGTATATACCTACACTTCATTATACGTTTGTAAACCTTGGCTGGCACCGACTCCAAAAATAAAAATAATTGTATATTATTCATTATTGGCCCAATAAATTGATTGTATTCTAAGTAAGACTGAATAACGTAATTATTTTTAATGTAGCTTTTTAGTGCTGTTATTTAGAATAGATTTATTTGAAGTCGGTTTTGTTTTTTTGTTAAAAATATTTTTTAGATACCAATGAGGTCGTAAAATGGCTATTTTTGGGAGCGTACAAATAAAAGTACTTTTTCGTCCTTGATATATGTTATAGGTAATACGTGTACACAGTTTCACTTGGACTGCTTGAGTTATTTCGAAGACTAAGTGGTGTCATCGATTAGCGACAGACAACAAACCGACATATTTCTAAAATAAAAATAATTATGAACCATAGATGTCCGAGCCCGTACCTACATGCCAAAGAGATTGGATATAGGTAAAAAAATATCGAGATAATATTATAATTTTTCAACTATAATATAGCATCAAAAATTCCTCTATTCCTATCCCTATATAATCTTCGATCATCAATATAAAATGAATTGTGCTAAAATTGTATATGACTTGTATGGTTTTTAAAAATTTCATATTAATAAATAAAAAAGAAAATGTATTCTTTAAAGTCGACAAAAAATGTTAAAATCTTCTTAAAATATGTTGATGTTATAAAAAGTTAAAACCTGAAAAATTTTAGGTAACTCGAAATTCAAAAATCTACATTGGAAATACATTGAAAAAATAATGAAAGATCATTTAATAGAAAAATATTAGGTATATAAAAAAATACAAATCAGAAAGAATTACCATGGATCTGTGTGTGAGGTGTTCTAGAGTTATGTTAAACAGTGATAACCATTCAGAAGGAACCATAAGGCATATAATAATACAAGAACGTATTGCTATAAATTCAATCTTATATGAACATTCGCATTATCATGATTATAACTACCTAAACAATGACATGCCTAATAACGCAGCCATATATATTAACTAATAGCACCATTATACCAATTATAGATGTGTATACAGATTACTTCTAGTGAGAAAATTGAATAGCTGTGACCTCAGTTGACGGTACCTATATAATATACAGAAAATTTGTCATTTGATAATATGTGACTTGGTTCAAAACGAAACCAGAGTGTATTTTTTTTGTATTGGGGCCAACGGTTTTTCTTTCGTCGGTTGGGTGGTCTTAGAAACTAAGACTATTTGATCAGTTTTTAATTTTATATATTATTACTTAAACTTAATAAATATTCCAAATTAAACGAATATATACAATACTGATTGGCTAATTTTAACGAATTTATTCAATAACAATAGTTACCAAGAGAGGTTAATTTTGGATCAGTATTGGTATGATATACTTAATATATCTAATCTATTTTCCGTATAAAAGAATTATTTTTAATCATTTTTACATAATCAATTTAATTATTTATTTGTTAATATTATTAATGCAACTATAATCTACAGATGTTAACCTATAAGGCCGTTTTTTTATCAAGGCAATCATATGAGCATACATATACTTAAATGGTTCTACATGACTTATGCTGACTTCTGAGAATTATGTTTATAGGAAAATTATAAATAATATTAAAAAATTAGTCTGTAGCTTGTAATTATCCTAGTTGCGATAAGGTTTTTTCCTCGATTATATAATGTAAAACTACCTGCTAATCATATAGTACCTACAGGTAGTAGCTAGTATACACCTACTAACTCGATTTATAATGAAAATATATTTTTTTAGCAATTAAAAATAAGGTAAGGTATACGTCATAAAGTATAGGTACGAGTATACCAATACTTCATACTCATACGACAAACATAAGAAGGTGGGGGGAAGAAATTTGGCATGGCAATAGGACAAAAATATCAAAAAAGTAATAGTTTCCTGCAAGAACAACAATTTTTTCTCCCTTCGGAACAACGGCGAGATATATCAGGTACCACAATGCAATCTGGTACCAGTCCAGTGTACAGAATCGGCAAGTTCAAATCTTGGGTGGACGGTTCTGTGGGATACAGAACAAAAATGGCAAAATAATGCACTGGAAAGAAATATATTTATTTTACCACGTTGCCATTATGGTCATTGTAACATGCTTTCTAGTGTGCGTTTTTTTATGACAGACTTACGTCAACTCACTGTGTCTCTCTCATGTGGTCACAATTGGACAGAAATGTTTTGATGACATCGATGGTCTATCGATAAATAAAAGAGTGTTCTTTTATTTTATTATATTACATGGGTGTGTACCCAAGTTTTAATGCGGGCGGGTGGAATGCACTTATAGGTCATGGGTGTGGCTTGGTGCGTTATCTTTTGCGTGTATACATTATCTTTTTTCAGATATCGAGAAATCATTAAATGAAATAATTATGATTTTTTAAAGTTACAGAATCATGCCACAACTATTGCACAGCGTTTGCTGTTATGTGTGTTAATTATACGCAATATGCCACTCCGCCTACTTGAAAAAAATGTATTATTTGATTACCTAATTACCTGGTTGAAAACCTTGAAAAATTAAATATAGTTCAAATACAGTTATATTAATACTGACATACCTGGCTAATTCATATCTGTCATAGTAGAGACTGGAGATGAAGCTAGCGTCTTTTGTACCAGGTTCTGTAAATTTTATTGGTCTATAAAATTTGCACATTTTACGCTTGTAACTTTTTGATTTAATACCCGTAACTTTTTAATTTAATAACCGATAATTAATGAGGTAGGTGTCGTTATTCAGAGAAAATAATGGACTATCGACGAACATTTTTCTAATGACCATTTTTTTAAAATCCAAAGTGCCACTCCTTTTTAAAAATAACCTTTTCTCTGGACTGATTCTTTTTAGAGGGAAAATGTCGGCATGACTCATCTAATAAAAAAAACTATATAATTCTATTTCATCTAATTATTCGCTATGAGCTATTCGCTATGTGCAAGATCCGTTGAGTGATATCTGGTGTCAGTAATCGGCGAACCCAGTAGTATTTTTATATATTACCAAATACGATAACAACGTAAAAATCCTCTACAAAATCATTTAATTAACAACAATAGGGAACATGACCAAAATTTTAAATATAAAAATAATACTAAAAAACATGTGTAACGTTGTAATAAAACGTGTACTTCACAAAAAAATAAGAATTCTAATTCCGCGCGATCAGCATGAAGGATCTGAACAGCGCTAAAATTGGTGCGGCCCGAAACCAGCTTTGACGTCACAGCCTACAATATTCGGTACGCGTTGCGCCGGATCTCCCGTAGCCGATGGAATCGGTCTTCTCGTCGTTTGTAAATTATAGGATGTGGTCATGACTTGGAACCTGTTTGAAATTTCTCGCGCGCGCGAGACTTTAATAATATATAACAAATTAATTATTGGTAATTAAGGTGTCATATTTTGCATATCTTATTTTTCAGTATGGTAGAACATTTTTATGCAATAAAAAAATGGGAATGTTCCCTATTACGTATGAGGTAAGTTTCTTATTACGGAAAAAAATTTAGGACTGGACAGGAATCGAACGAACTGTCCTCGGTATATGGGGCCAGCGGTTTACAGCCAAATCTGGTACGGTATTACAGAAGGCGATTTACGGATGTTATTTATAGCACCGGCTGATAAATGCGTGGGCTGTGTTGATATTTTTTTGCTTTCTCACGATGGAAATCCACTTTTCTCTTTGAATCAGCTTATGCTGATATGTCGGTATTATGCTGGTATGTAGATTCTTAATCCAACTTTTTTATTTATTAAGCGATTTTAAGGAGCTACCTGTTGTTGCTTACAGAAAATAGTGGAGAACTCAGAACTTACAGAAAATTGAAGATGGCGGTCGTGTCTGAAAATAGCCCTTTCTTTGGGCAGATTCCTTTTGCCGAGAGAAATGTCGAGATGACTTATCTTTATAAAATAGTAATAAAATGAGTCTTTCTCTACATTTTTAAAGCTTGATTAGAAAAATCAGTCCATCTTGGCTATAAATGTGACCTCAAGCGGTACCATCACGCTTTACCCCTAATATCTATGTAGGCCGAGACCGCCTCATAAGGGGTAGGTCATTGGCATTCTTAGTCTGTAGTATACATTTAAATAATTGTGAAAATAAATGGATTACTTTGCTCTTTGCTGATTATTTCTCGTTCCTTGCTGTCTATTTCGGCGATTACGACGTTCTTTAGTGCCGATTTCGAAAAATTACTATTATTTCAGGTGTGCAACATACGTTTATAAAACACATACGAATGAGTTTGGAAATATTTGTATTATATAATATATAAAACCAGTTCAGAATTTTCTTCTTTCGAACCCATCCACGTCGATTTTAATATAATGTACATGCAAATTAGAGTATAGACGGTTTACAGTAATTTTTATATTTATACAAAATTATTAAATGACAAATTTAATTCAGTCCGTACATATACATAATACAGTCCGACAATACAGTCCGTACATTCCTTCCCATGTAATAAGACTCATGCTCTGGATCATCATATAGGTACCTACGTCTCGGAAGAAATAACATTTATTTATATCTAAAAATAAAATGAAAACAATTGCAAACATGCAATTGATATAACAAATATCACAATAAAATAATATTAGGGAATCGTCGAAAGCGATTGTGCACGATAGAAGTGAAGAAGATTAATGATCTTGTGTATCGGATCCAGCGATTTCCGAGGGCTAATCCTAAAGTCCATGATCAGTAAGAAGCTATTGGGGACCAACAGCTTTAAGGAGGGGGCATTGTTACGAAATCGTCAGAAGCGATTGTGCACGCTATACCGAAAATTCCCTAGATCTAGGGAGAATCTGCACACTCTGGCGATGTGACAACATCGCATCTAGGGATGCCATATACAACTCCCCAAGGTCGCAGTCTCAACCCTCTAGAACTTTAAATAACCGAGATACGCCCCTGTCCCCATTTAGAATAATTGCGGTGCACGAACATGTGACTACCCCCTGTACCCCCCTTCTTCGAGATGCCATAAGAACAATCTAAAATGGGATGGATTAATCGAGATGCTTCTAGAACATTCGAGAATCTTGAAAATAGTAGGTATATAAGGGCCAGCCGATCGTTAGATTAGTTTAAAGGCTCTTAGAGACAAGATCAGGTAACAAGTAAACTTTTAATTACTTGTTCAGTAGTGATTCATCATTGTAAACAGTTGTAACTTATTGTGCTTGGAAGTTAATAAAGTGTATTTGGATTCTCATGTCACTTATTTTACGAACCCAGTGGCGTAACAATAATATTAATTGGAATCTTTGGCACTAGTGAAACCAAGTTTAGTAAGCGCAAATTTTCTAAGATATGAAATATTTGCATACGTTCTAGATATCGTACAAAGATCAAAGATTCATTTATTTTTTGTTTAAAACTTGTAATTAGATTCTAGAAATTATTCCATTGAAGAGAGAGCCAGGGATTTTGGGAAGAAAATGAAAGTTGAAGAAAATGAAAAGCACAAATTAGGGCGACGCGCCTCGTCGGTATGCAAAATATTCCTTGAGAGTCTTGAAACTCCGAGAAAAGAGAATAGTGGGAGTCCGTTTTTTTTTGACTAATTATTGTTATTGGATAATTTTTATAAATTATATATATATATATATATATATATATATATAAATATATATATATATATATATATATATATATATATATATATATATATATATCTATATATATATATATATATATATATATATATATATATATATATATATATATATATATATATATATATATATATATATATATATATATATATAAATATATATATATATATATATATATATATATATATATATATATATATATATATATATATATATATATATATATATATATATATATATACATACATATATGTATATATATACATATATGTATATATATATATATATATATATATATATATATATATATATATATATATATATATATATATATATATATATATATATATATATGTATATATATATATATATATATATATATATATATATATATATATATATATATATATATATATATATATATATATATATAAATGTAATATTTATAACTTTTTTTATATTTAGATTTTTTTTTTTATATTATATATATATATATATATATATATATATATATATATATATATATATATATATATATATATATATATATATATATATATATATATATATATATATATATATATATATATATATATATATATATATATATATATATATATATATATATATATATATATATATATATATATATATATATATATATATATATATATATATATATATATATATATATATATATATATATATATATATATATATATATATATATATATATATATTAGGATGATTATCATTTGTAATTTGTACATTACATGTTTAGCACTTCCTAGATGAAAGTCTAATTTAGAAAGCTTTCATTCAACTAAACAGTTAACGTGTGTGGATCAGCTGGTACATCAAAAATGTCAGATGTGTATTAATCGACTATTTAATAGCAATATCATTTAGTTTATCAAGTTAATAAATGTGATATATTTAAATGTATAAATGATTCACTTTAATAGACAAAAAATAATGATTATGCTTGTGAAATAGGTTTTAACAGATATAATAAATAAAGTGAGAATTTATATTAATTATGTAATGTAATTTGTGTAAATTAACTAATTAACGCAATTTTAGTGATGGGAATTATGATAACGAATGTAATCACAGAACGGCTACCGATGCTTCCGCTACAAATAAGTCAGCCTTGTCAATATCTTCTATTAATATTACCTATACCGTCGTCCAAGCATGGGTGGGCCAATTTTACTGGTAGTGGCTTATGAGAATCGTTATCCTACTTTATTTATGAGGTTTGTGGTTCAGAC
The DNA here is from genome assembly GCA_964058915.1 of Tetropium fuscum. NCBI lineage: Eukaryota > Metazoa > Arthropoda > Insecta > Coleoptera > Cerambycidae > Tetropium > Tetropium fuscum. Next base: position 7,195 of record CAXKVY010004239.1, read on the forward strand.
ACTCAAATCCTTATGCTTAATTTTATAATTAATAATTCATATTCGTTTTGCTATATATTCCTATAGCAAAACGTGAATATACGTATTAAGTTCCTAAGCATTCGTATAGTAGCACGTGCATTGAGAAAGTTGTTTCTTATGAGGTTTTCAAAAAAACAAGTTCAAGTAGAAGTCGCAAAATGCAATGGCTTCCAAAGTTGGCAAAGAGCTGTTTTTTCGCCATTTTTTACTTGAAAATCATTATACCTAGGAGTGTGAGTCGTTATGAGGTCCTACCCATCTATCTTTTTATGCGAGGCATAAGTTTCCCTATAGGGAGACACGTAGAAATCCAAAAAATCGGCGGTAATCGGTATTTTTCATAAATTTTGATGGGGCATGAAATATGAATAGATGTGATTTTTTTTGGCTTGGCCCACTTATACCCCTTTTATGGGGAGATGGTGCAATCGTCAATTAAGGTTTGCAAAACACTTTTATCGTTAATTACTCCAGAAGTAGCTGACAGATCAAGCTGAAATTTTTTACACGTTTGGGTCAACGTAGACAGTCAACATAGACACCTGTAAGCAATCATTTAGACTCCCGGGTGTAATCGTTTTCAAGTTAAAAAATGGAGAAAAAACGGCACTTTTCTAACTTTGGAAACTAGTTGCAATTTAAAAATAGCCCTTAGCGATCTCTACTTGAACTTGTGTTTCAAAAATTTTAAAAGGAACAACTTCCTTAATGCATGAATAATATATGTAATAAGAATGCATAGGTCCGAAGATATACAACAAAATGTGAAAACAAGAGTTTTTTTTAAATAAATTATTGTTAATTATGAAATTAAGCATGAGAATTTGAATGTCCGGACACCTAAAACTGTGTTCTACGGCAAAAAATACGTAGGCCAAAAAAATATTACCCTCCAGAGTATATTCCACAGCGATCAAAGTGAGCAATAAAAGTTTGCCTAAGCTAGCTCAGCTCAATTAAAAAAGAAAGAAATAAAATAAGGAAGTTCGGTGGGTACGGAAATTAGTATTACCTGTGGACGCCACTGACCGTTGCGTAACCAAGTCAGGTGGTTCCCAACTATACTGGGTATTGAACTTACTCCTAAAACACTTCAACGGAATGATATTATAGTGCCAGCAAATAGTTGGGTGATAAGAGGTGAGTCACATACTTCTTTTTCTGCTTTTAACAGTTCGTGCCGATAAGTAGGTTTCACGGAAACTACAATGTAATTATATCTACGGACAAGCCCGGAAAATTAGGATTAATCTTCCTTAAGGTAAGTCGATTAATCCTTAAATTTGCAGTGTATGAAAGTGGCAGTGCAGATGCAATTTGTTACCTATGGGGTGAGAAAGATGGTAAGAGAGGAGCAAATGAAATATGCTCTCTGCTGTATTCTCATCTTCTAAATGCAGATATCAAAGAAAGCGCCGAGAAAATTAACCTTTTCTGTGATAATTGCCCTGGTCAAAATTAGAATAGACAAATGTTGGCAATGCTTAAATATTTTCTTAATTATTCCGAGAGGATCCACGAAATAAATATAATATATTTGGTCACGGGGCACATCTTTATACCTGTAGTTAGTTTTCATGCTGTAATCGAAAAAAAAGTACAGTTTTGTCCAGGCCCTATCGGAATGGGCAACATTAATAAGAAATGCACGAAAAAAACCTAAACCATACCAAGTAAGTGTACCATTTCATTATTTTTAATTGGAAAAACTTGACTACTTCAAAAAGACTTAAAGATGCAGTGGATACAACGTGAACGGATATCAACGGATATCAACAGGATAAAACGTGAACGTTTTAGACTTTCGATTTGTGAAAATTATTAAAGGATCAGATGTGATTTATGGTAAAAACAGCTAAAATGAGTATGATGCAACCATCGAAATTCCATTTCCCATAAAAGCTATTCCACTAGACCCTGTTTATACCTCAGAATTTCCGATTAATAAGAAAAACCATGACAATTTGACTGATTTATGTCTTAACTTCGTAATAGAGCCACAGTATCATGCTCAATATTTTTTATTAAAACATGCTGCCAAAGTGGCAGACACTCTTCCGAAAAAGGATATAGATGAATAATATTCTTCTTTGCATTCTTCATTCTTTCTGTCCACCCAGCAATAATAACAGATTTTATTTCTATTTTATATTTAATGTTTTCTAGTTGTTACATATATTTTTTTTTCTTCTTTTTTATTTTATCTTCTGTGACAGAAGAATGTAATATATTATATTTTATTATATTTAACTTTTGATACCCAACCACAAAAGAACCCCGAAAAACCGGTGGTAACTGCCATTATTTGATTTGTTAAATGATTACTACAAATGCGTAAGAACCGTCTAAACGACATATTGGTTAATGCTAAATAACATTAGAAAACTTAACCTCCATTCAAAATAGGCGTAAGCGCTAACAATAGTCAGAAAAATGATGTAAGCGACGTACAGTTATGGCTTTTAAATAAACGTAGAAGTCCATCATATCTATTTTTGTCTTTATTATTTACATTTTTTTAATACTTTTAATTTTTTTTTGAGTTGAAAAAATAGGTTAATTTGAAAATTTATTTATTTATTATTATTTTTCCTCGAAATTCCTTACACATTAATCTAAAATTTTCGACCATCCATATACTACTATTTATTAGGAACTTTGGAATTACTAGGAATTTTGTAGGCTTTTGGTTTTTGAAAACCGTTTAGCCACTGGACTACATGTGAATATTGTCGGTAAGTCAATTTAATAAATTAGTAAGTAGTTTTTAATGTTTAATATTTATATTTTTAATAAAAAATATTTTCTTGGGTTTTCACATGTTCTTTGTTATTAAAATGTTGACGAATAAGACTAGCAAGATATTTTAATTGTATTTGAATTTGAACTGAATAATATAGCATATATATACACTGGCGAAAGAAATTAGCGCATCACCATAAATTTATCATAATTTTTATAGTATTTTCCGAACCAATAATCCCATTTTGATGATCTTTTTTGCATTGTACAATTACTCTTTTATAGAATTTTACTACGTCATTGATTCTTTCAAGTTCAGGTTTCTCTTACATACGGGGTGTTATTCTGATATTGGATTTTTCCAAGATTTTCATACGATCTTGTGGATAACAGTAGCAGTAATAGCAAATCGCAATAAAACTCAAACTATAGCCTCATTTATTCTTAACTTTCCCTTTTTTGATTCACCTTCTTATCTTTATGATTAAAGGAGATACACATTTTTGTAGCACTGCATGTTTTATTGACCTTTTTATGCACATTGAAGAAAAGAAAAATCATAGCAGGCTTGTTTTCGTGTTTGTTGAGATGGTTTCATTAAAAAAAAAACTGTCAAAACATCAGTGCAATATTTCATCACGAATGTCAATATTCGCCAGAATCGTAAATTAAATATTGAAGAATCTGTGTGTTTAGTAACTCTTGCCGAAGATGGTAGGAATCATCGCTCAACGTCTTGGTGTTAATCAATCGACCGTATCCCGAATCTTGCTGCGGTATCGTGAGACTCGTGCGGAAGAGCACGTGAGAAGACCACGGCAGGGGAGAAGACGAGCCACAAATGATGTCGAGGATCGATTTTTGTTGCTGCAAACGTTAAGGGATCGGTTTATTATGGCTCTAAGGCTACAAAATATACTGGAAGAGACACACAATGGTCGTGTAAGTTATGTTACTATACGAAAGCCGCTGCGTTTAAGACCCAAAAGGCCTGCAACAGGCCCTCAATTAAACGCAGGTCATCGCAGAGCCAGATTAACATTTGCTCAATAATACGTTAACTGGTTAGAGACCGACTGGGCTAACGTTATGTTCAGTGAAGAGTCCAGATTTTGCCTCTATAACAGTGATCGAGGGGCGTGTGTGTATAGACGACCAGGTGAACGTATGCACAATGTAACATTGTTCAAACAGTTATGTTTGGTGGAGCCTCTATTATGGCGTGGGGAGGCATCACTGCAGAGGCTCGTACGAAGTTGGTAGTGATACCAAGAGGAAATATCACGGCAGCCTCAGCCTCAACTTAATTTTTAGTATGAAGCGTCGATGTGAGGCAGTGATGCGTGCAAGAGGAGGGAACACTGAATATTAGTTAAGTGTTGTTAATTTTTTGAGTTTTCAATAAAAAGTTAAACAAAACATGAACTTGTTGAAGAATCAATGACGTAGTAAAATTCTATAGAAGAGTAATTGTACAATGCAAAAAAGATCATCAAAATGGGATGATTGGTTCGGAAAATACTTAACATCAATATTATGATAAATTTATGGTGATGCGCTAATTTCTTTGGCCAGTGTAGAAAATATATCTAGCTATACAATAAATTAATTGCAACATAATGTACATCGCAATATGAAGATGCTAGATTTGTAGTGTAATAGGTACTATAGGTAGATCGTAAATTTGAAATAGCCTTCAGATGGAAAAAAATTAATATACTGGACACGATCTTTTAATATACAGCGCCGGAATCTGCCATACTAATTGATTAATATGCATATGTCTATGTCTACGTAGAAAAAAATATAATGAGAATGGTACAGCGCAAAACGAAATTAGACGAAGCTGAGGCATCACTGACGTACGAAAATACCCGGGAGAAATGGTAAACTATATAAACAGCATAGAAAGCAAAAGTAGCTTTATTAATAATCTGCAGTTTGTTAGTGATAGTGTTCGTTAAGTTTGTTGCTATGGCTTTGACAATAACACTGGTGAGTGGATCATACTGGCGTAAAAAGTGTGCGGTTGAACAAAATGCATCGGCAATTGAAAACATTTATTTTGTATAAAAAAATTAAAGTATATTTTAGTATTGCATATAAAATATGTAGTTGGACATCCTACGCAATTAATATAAAATAATTATAAATTATAGTTACTATGAAATATAAATAGCTATTTGTTATGAAAAGTGATATTTTTTCGCTTTTTTTTCGCCTTTTGATCGAGGCGCCAGCCGATTCAAAATACGCCATAATATGCGAAAAAAGCATAATATGCACTCCTTCCTACGAATTGCATACATGATTTTCATAGTGTTACGAAAATAGCTCAAATAAGAAAACTCGAACTTTTCATAACTAAAATTAGTTAGGTACTAAATGTATAATTTTTCAACACTATTAAAAAAAGTTAAATTTACTATTTTAATATAGACGTTCTGATTTAATTTGACACAAAATTAAATTTTCACACTTCTATAATAAGAGCTTTGCAGTTACGGCATAGAAAATCTACGACTGATAGATTTGTATCATTTAAGTTATGGATAACCGAGAGGTACCCATTATTTTTGCAGATAAATATAAAATGCCTTTGGGATAGTGAACTTAAGATATTTATTTATGTCTTAAATGTGTAATATTTTAGAAAGTTAGCCATTATAAACAATAAAGAAGAAACCTTAGTTAATATAGTGTCCGTTATGATAATTTTCAAGCATTAAAGGGATTCGTTTAATTCCATATTGGTAAAAAATTAAAATTTCATGGGCGTGAAAATTTAAATAACTTGTTATTAGTTTTAAATATGAT
>CAXKVY010004240.1:0-27848 GCA_964058915.1 Tetropium fuscum
TTATATGTATATTTGATTTGCGTGCAAATTGTACTTTTAGAAGTAACTACAGATAGTGACATAAAATACTATATAATTATTATGTTTAAATTACCTATTAGTCTTCTGATAAATTAACTAGGACTACTGTAAGTCATAAAAATATAAGCAATAAAATTTTTCAATATAAACTAATCCCCATCATAATTTAAGAAACATATTTATTATAAAGATATAAATGAATATCGTTTTTTATTTTCGTATAAATCATAAAATATATAAGGTGTGAATTTCTTTTCTTCTTCAGGTATATCTATAGGTATATAGATAAATAACATGCTGCCGAGATCAGGAAACCCTTTAAAAGGAAACTGTTATTAATCTTCCGGATTTATTAACCAAGAAATATAATACAAATTGGAAATAGACAAATTATATTTAAACATATAATTACAGGATTTTACGTACGATATGACACCGTGTATTTAATGGCAGTGCAGCATATTAATTATTCAAGCCGCGTAAGTTACACCTTATTCACGACAATAATTCATATTTATAGCGTCAAATGTTACTAATTCTCTCATTAACACAGTATTTAACACAGTAATTCAACAAACAGGACCGCGTATTTGTTTAACTAAATAAACAGGAACACATAATTATATAATTATTCTAGTCATATATGCTAAGTAGTGTTAAGTAATGCTAAGTCGTATTAATACTCAGTAGTATTAAATGTGGCAAATGTATTAACAATAATTTGTAAATCACTAGGGTATATTAGGAACTGAAATAAAGTAATAAAATCCTATAATACAAAGGTGGCCATGCTCCTATGTTTTTTAAAATTCATAGAATTAGTAATTAAGGTCATTCTTACAGGAGCATTTATTCTTTTTTTTATATAATTTGATATTTTCTTACCGAATCTCCCTGATACTTGAATTAATACCTAATGGGAAATTTGAGCTTAAGACTCGGGATAATTTTCAAAATATTCGGGATTACGGAAATATTCCGGATAAGAATTGAACTACTGGAAATATTACTAGTGAAAATTCAACAAATAGAGCTAGATGAAAAGCAGGAGACTATCTACAACCCTATATTATGGAGAAATCTTTCGCTGGAGGTAGGATGGTTATACGCCAAGCATTTGGACTATAAATAATACATTTTTTTCAAAAATATTATAAACTATATTTTTTTATTTTATTTCAGATTCCGCCTATTTCGGATTCGGATTAATTTACAAATTAAATTGTGAGTAGCATCAAATCACCCATAACATGCCCAGTAGTCCAGTAGCCCAGTAGTCAAGTAGGTTTAGAGTCTGGGTATAGAATGATGGGTATCTCACCGCATAATACGCATTTATGTGTAAATAATGATAACAAAATGGGCAACAATAAAACAAAAAGAAAGGCAAAGAAGGTGTATTTTAAAATTTCATAAATTATAACTAATGAATCATGAAATATAATATTGATAGTGAATAGGTACGAGTATTAATAACATTTGTTCAAACTGACCACCATTTTTGTTAAACGTATAGCAGACGTCTACTAAACACGTTAGAAGTTATAGGATCGGTCAAATACCCCCACTGTAGAGTAATGTACGTCACAATTTTGCACATACTTTGCACAATTTTGGACATCCGATCCCGATTTGTGCACACCGTGCTCTAGGAACTGGAAAGAAAAATTTGGTGGGTGCAAAAGGGGTGCAAAAGTCACAGTTGCCCGCACTTTTGAGCGAATGCAATTAATTTTACAGGTGCTATAAGCGTCTCACTTTGCACACCCATATCCAAATTTTGCACAGCCTTAGATTAGCCCCCACAGCCTCTTGAAAAAATAGCCCCTACCACGCCCTAGGTAAAAACCATTTTCTCATTATAATCGATAAATTTTGCACACCCATTTGCAAATTTTGCACAGCCTCAGGTTAACCCTCACAGCCTCCTACGTTCAAGATAACAACCATTAAATAGTCAAATTCGGCGTCTAAGATAACATCTGTTGGCAACCGGGAATGCCGTTGGTATTCCCGGTTGTGAGGTGTGGCCTGTTTTTTTCCTTTGTTTAATTATGGTGTTCAATACAAATTGTACTAGACTTTTTAAATGGGTACTACAATACCTACTAAAAAACTAATCTACTAAGTTTTTTGCTTACTTTGTTTAACTTATTTCTGGTAGTTATTATTGTTACGGGCGCCAGTCCGCAATATATGTGAACATCTGTGAAATCAATAATCTCTCAGTTTATGACATTTTGAAATATTAAATAATTTTTTTTAATAAAAATTTTTAACTTTAGTTTTTTATTTTAAATAAAGCATGAAATAATCTTTTCTCTAGAGTAGAGGTCAAAATTAGATGGCCTTTAATTTCTGGTAGATGTCAATAAGAAGTTAATTTTACTATTTAAAATAATTGGTGTAAATATACGAATATACTCTGATAGGTGCAAATGGGCTATACCCACCTTGCAAATCTCAATCAGCACTATTATCATGAATAAGTAGAAACAAAGATAATTTTTAATTATTTTTAAAATTTATTTTAAATTATGTTTATGATGCAAAAAAAGATTTTAACCAGTTTTATAAATCAAGAAGCAGAAAATTTATGTAAAAACATACGACACCAAATAATCTTAAAATTAATTAAATATCTAGGACATTCCGGGTCCTATTACTATAATATATAAACAAGAAACATAAAATTTGTGTATACACATACACAAGCAAATATATAGTCAGCAAATATTACAATAAATGGTTAGGTTGGTTATTACCTTTTTGTTATCATTGTTAATTCAAAATAATCCCTTGAAAGCACAGAAAAACACTTCAGAATTCTGTAAAAACTCACAGTAATTCTCTTGAATCTGGATACAAATGTTACATATACTTCGATACACACTTTATACTACTTACTTTTCACTTTAAAATGTACAAATTTGACTTAATTTTATATTATAAATTTTATACTTTTTGTGGACACAACAATTTTTCTCGCTATCTTGTTGGATGTCTTTTACGGTCCCCCTTTTGCATTGTTTTCTATCTTTCTATCATTAAGGATATGGGTATTTAAAAACAAAAGCACAATTTCCTAGTCACTAGCTTTATATTACTTAGTATACTATTTACACTATTTAAATCACTTTTCGGCTGTCGGTTTCTCTTGCTTCCATTTTAGAGACCGTCTCGCTTGACATATAGATCTTTCTTCGAGATTAAACAGCCAATATAATCTCGACTCCCTCATTCGTTATTAGTTGTTGATTTATAATTTTGTTAACATTGCAGGTTTATATGAGTTAGATACTTGATGATTATTAATATCACTTGTCCTCACCGATTTTTTGGTAATATTAAATTTGTGACTGTTATTTACCGTGCTATAATTTTGCATATGATTGACCAATCATAGCATACTCATATTCATAGCAACTCTCGATTGACTCTCTTTGTTTTATGCACTACTATATTTGTTCGCGATTTTCTTTATCTGACCCATTGTCATTTTCCATAAACAATATTTATGTAGGTACTTTATGTATTCCAATGAAATTTTACGTTTATTTTGAGCTATTTTCCCACTTATCTCACTATAATATATGAGATATTGTTAAGTTACAAAATAAACCAACAAAATAAAATTAATTAACGAAGTTATTTTAAGTGTGCTGGAATTAAAAATTCATTTACTCCTCGAGAGTATTAAGTTGCGCTGTAATGGCGAGATGTGCCCGAGTCGTTTAATGGACAAGAGGCATTCCGAAGCACCGCGACAGTTCCCGTAATTTATATAAATAGTTCCACAAATTCTAGGCGTGGATTGTGTGCAAATGAGATACTAGAAACAGTCTGTCAGAAAATCCATCGAATCCATTAAAATGCAAAGTGTAGAGGTTCTCAAAGGCAAAAATTTAATTAATTAAAACATTTAAAAATACCTTCTCTTTCCTCATAAGAGATAAAATAAATCCACGATTTAAATTTGGAAAATGTTGAGGTTTTTAATTAATTACCGAAACTAAATATTAGAGATTAAATGATAAAGTCACTATTTATACACATAAATTTCGTCTATAGGTAACATGTTAAGTTTTATGTAAAAATATGTTCAAATAACTTAGGAAAAATTAAGTAGATATCAAGTGTCCTGACGTCGCTGGAATTTCAAATGTAAAAACTTAATTCTTGTCGGTGAATAATGTCTTTGTTTAATAGTATTTTTTTATGTCTCCGGTGTCTAGATAAATACTCACTAACCATATTGTCAGTATTGGATAACTCCAGTAACTCCATAGCTGCTTAAACATTTAGTATTGATATTGTTTATCAGGATTTTTACTAATAGCGTGATTACAAATTCATATTACAATCTTCAAGCGATATTTAGGAAATTCTTGTTCTCAGACAGAATTGGAGAAGAAAAGAAGAAGAAGAAAAGAGAGCATCTTTTCAATATCTTACAACGAACAATATGACTCAAACTCAAAACTGATCGTCATAAGAAAAAAGTTACTTAGGGATTAAGGGACATAGGAAAAGGATGGTAACCATATTTTCGTGCAAAAATCGACGCTTGTGTATTTCCTCCACTTTTGCTCCACGTTTTACGTGGAGCAACATTTTCTTCATGTGTCGATTATGAATCAAATAAATTCTAATATTTTAAAAACAAAAACACAAAGTTCAAAAGCTGACTCTAAAAGTTTTTTTCACCTTGTGTTAAATTTAATATATAAATAATTTAATATAATTTCCTTTCCGGATATAATTTCCTTGGAGACAATTATTGTATTAATAATTACGACGCTGGAGAAAGAAGCCTCAAATGCCGCACGTGATCAGCAGTAAAAGTGTATTATCTACGACTGCTTGGATAAAATCCTATTATGAAATTCAAGTTAGATAATGAAACTTGTTATTAATGCTATTAATAATCCTTCAGAACATCCAGCAAAAATTAACCTTCCTTAGCTTTAATCACAACAAACGAAAATGTATCCAATACCATATCGTAAAAAATGTTGAAAATCTCTGGATAGTAAGTACATAATGTGAACGGCTGGTATTTTTTTCCTCGTCCGTCGCAATAATGATCGTACGTGTTTGGGGGAACATGAGATGCCACTTATCGAAGCTACCGTCCATAGAAACTACAACGTTGGGCACCATCTTAAGACAACACCGTAGCACAGATGCTAACGCAAAAGAATGTTCCGTGTGCATAATGATAACATGAAAATTTTAACGCTACTGTCCTTCTAATGAGAACGGCAAAAAATAAATAGCCGAAAGAAATTACGTAAAAGTATTAATAGCAAGTACTGTACTAGTCGCATTGTCTCAAAATACTAGCTCCTATGTGCCTGTAAAATGTGTACTATTAGCAGCAAGTGCCAGAATTGACAGCTGTATTGATCAATGTGCCAGTGACAGCAATTAATTACGATATGACGATTATTTTAAAACTTTAATTCATGTTTGTGTCTTTAACTAATGGTGTTTCTACTGAGATTCATCCTTTTCCCGGTGTCCATTTCACTACCTCGAAAGAGAGAATTATTGGAATGGCAAGCATATTGGTACCACCTTGTTCCTCACTGACAGTTCTGATGACCAGATCTGCCGGAGGCGGCGCTTATACTTACTGCGGGGAGCGTTTTTAACAGCACTTCGCTATCAACACCCAAGTAAGTATACGATTCTCCGGCATCTAAATGGTGTAAGATGCTTCCGTCCACGAACTGCATATCCTCTCTTCGTCCTCTATTGATATGGACCAGTGTATATTTATCCAGCCCAAACTCCTTGAGGGATTGTTGTAGATCCGGAGGCATAAAGTTTAATGTAATCCATATAAAATTTATGGCTAGCGTTATGCTTCCGCAGTTGTACCGACGGGTATTTCGCAGCGAAACGAATTATGGCAGTGGTGAGATACAAAAGAGAAGGGGACTCAGGGAGTCACTCTGGAATACTCCTCTTCTAAACGATACCGGCTCTTTCTGGACATGATACCGATAGATACCGCATGTAATGTTAAAGCGAGTCCTTCAAAGCGGCATCAGTTCTTCAATACATCTCACCACTGGACCAGGTACCGCAAGACACTGGAGCCAGTAAACAATAATATTGTTAGATGTCATCTCAAATGCCTTGCGATAATCGATCCAGGCCACATAAATTTTTCGCTTATGCTGTATGTTGACCCATCATTTGTCAATCAGCAGGTTCTCCTTACAGCTAGGGACAGCCTTCTTTGACCCTCGTTGTTCATATATCCGTTCGTAAACCCGTTCAACTGCATGTTATCATCATCATCATCGTTATTATTATTATTTTTATTATTATATACTAAATAATGTTCTACCACATAATGACGGTTCTGGATAACATAAAATGCAGATAAATAATGGAAAACTCTGAGGTAAAGCTTCTCTAGAAATTAAAAAATATCTATAAATGGCTATGATATTCTTCCTGATTTAGGCTTATCACCAGTGCTGTTCGCCACATTTCTTGTGGGCTGCCGGCCGGGGATGCCGGCCGTGTCATACGACCTTTACAATTTATACATTCGCTAAGTGAGCGCGACTCGCGCTGGAACGTTTGAGATAAAAGCCGTGTTTTGTTTATTTAAGTGTTGATAGGCCGCTGAAGAATATAATTTTTCAGAGACACGTATCAACACTGCTCTGTTACTAATGGGCATTATTACCGGCGTTACCGATAAGCCCCATGGACCGCTACAAATTACCGACCAATCATTTTAGATATGAATTAATTGTTGTTTTTTTTTCGCTTCCTGGTGGTCCTACCTGCACCAGCAGCTGCCAGCTTTACGCAAATCAAAATTGTAGCCTTTTTGTCACAGCTGCAATACTTCTTCTGTAATTTGGACTTTCCCTTGGATATGCTACCGAAAATAAATAAATCAATCCTTGTTTAAAATTTAAATTGCATTAGTTAAACGATTAGATATGGCTTTACCATTTTCTCTTAGGTTATTAATTTAATCTAAGTGATGTTCATTGTTCAACTGTAGGTAATGTTTTAATGAATTAGATGAGCTGTGGCCCGTAATTTTTATAATATCCTGCTCATTGATACCTGCTCTGGCTCTCATCTTGCCACAGCAGGCATCACTGCATTTGATCCTGCGGAGTGGTTCGTATTTTTTTTTAATATTCAGTCATAACATCTGCAGATTCCTTTACCCACTTCAGTACTATGTTTACTACAATCGGCATATTTTTATACCACCCTGAGGAATGGGGTTTATCCCAAGTAACGTTTACTGTTAGAAAAATCCTGTCAGTCTTACTATTTGCATTCCGCTTCCTTAGTAGCTTCTTAAGCAACCGAACAATGCAAATATTATGGTTTTTGGTATTTGGTATTAACCATGCACTGTTAGCGCATCTTTGTGCTCCACTTTGCGCTGTTTTAGAAAGAGCGAAAAATTCCATTCGATTCTTGTAGCGGCCAAACCCGCATTGTCCGTTTCCACTTTAATATAACGCACTAAATATTGATAACCTTCTCCAAAATTCTACAAAATTTGTTCTTTACTTAAAACCACGGAACTTTGCATTCTATTTTCAAGTTCTTCTTGTAGTAACTTTTGCTTTGTATTTTTATCAGTTCTCGCGGTTTTCTTTGATATCTTTAAAATGGTCGAATCTTCTGTATAGTTTGTCAGTACATATCTTGCATAGTTAGCAGTTTTGTTCCACATTATTTTAATAACAGCTTCTTTAAAGTCTTCTCTATTCGGTTTCTTCGCAGTAAATCCATAGTCCTTCAAAATGTCGGTTAGTATTGTTGTTGGTACCCTTCCAATTTAATCATTTTGCGAGAAAAGGGGCAAAATGATTCGAATTGTTTCCAAATTAACACGTTATATCCAATATTCAGTATCCAATATTCAGTATCCAATATCCAGTATTTTTACATGCATTGTCGTTGATTTTTTTATTAATTTCCTCGACTGATGATTTACTGAATCATTTTTTTAAGTGTTTTGAAAAGTTGTACGTTTCATAACGAATAACGCCAGGAAAAGTTCGATTTTTTCGAACTACTAAGGAATAGCTATTTATATTACCACTTGGGAAAAGGATTATTTTATGTAATGAGCAGATTGCACATTACATAAAATATGTAATGCGAGTCATATAAAATAGTGTTTCATACAAGATTTTTTCTAATTTTCATCATTTTATATATTATGAGGAAAGAACTCTGAATTTTATACGTTTAAAAACAATCCAGTAGATTGTAACGGTGTGACAGCTTGTCACTTTCATAGCTTGTCAGGTTTGAATAACCTACTATGAAATGAACTTTTCCGTCGACCGTGTATTAACGAGGTTAATTAATGTATACAAAATCGTTTATTAATGACCCCTATTAATGCATGATTTTCTATTAATAAACGATTTAGTGAAACATACGCATACATTTAAATTTCCAAATCAAGATGCCGTGTCATTAATCTGTCACTGTCGGTAATGTCACGCTTAATATTTGAAATATAGTTTTGTAAAACGCCTCGTTCTGCCTCGATACTTTCTGACAGTGGTGCAGACTTTTCAGCCATTAAACGACTGGGTGGTTGGAAATCCACTGCCTTTGCAGAAGGATACATTGAAAATTCAGTACAAAATAAAGTTGTCATAGCAAAAAATTTTCTGTGAAAGTCACAAAAACTCCTCATACTAGTTCTACCAGCGCCGAAACAATCATCCAAGATAACGACATAAAAGTATTTTAAATTCAGAATATCATAAAACTGATCATTTATCTGTACAAACACAAATCAGATTTGTGATACTTTAAAATAATTAATGAATAATTGAATATGTACTTAGTTTTCTTAAATAAAAATTTAAAATAAGATTTTCTCCACTTTATGCAAAGTACAGTCGACGGAAAAATTTTGTAATTAACTCGTATATTAAAACGCGATTAATAATCTCAACAATTAACGCGCTCGCTACGCTCGCGCGTCAAAATATCTCGATTATTAATCGCTGTCATTAATATACTAGTTCGTTAAATAACTATTACACAACCAGTTGACTAATATTTTACATTTCGTAACTGGTTGTGAAAAGTAAGACCTTTTCTAACGTCAAAGGGTTTTGAAAAGTCTAACTTTACATGTCAAAATTTGAAATAAAATGTTCCCTCACGCAAAAAATACATCATAATTGTTGAACTAACTATTCATTCTTTGTCAACTTAATTAATTTCTTATCATTATTATAAATTTTTACTAAAACTTTCTTGCAATTGGTTAGGGAAGATGATAGTTGATGAAGTAGAGGCCGAGTTTGTATTTATACTGATCTCACTTTGACACTTAAAAAAATTATCACTTAAGTCACTTAATAAAATTAGCCCGTTGGCCCTTCGGACTAGGGGACTTCACTTTTACATTTTATCCAACACTGTCATATCAATGCTTCTTCAGTGACTAACAATAAAATACATAAAATGTCATGTCATCGATTTTTCGTCCAGATCGCAGAAAATGGAGCTTTTCTATGCATGCTGAGGGAAACGGGTAGTTTAAACAACGACGTGCACGTGAAGATAAGTATACTTTAAGCGTGCGGAGACCTCGTTTAGCTGTGCGCGAAAGTCTATTTTCCGCACTAGTGCTTACAAAAATCGAGAAGCGCACGGTTGTTTGACATAGGCGACTTTCCGCTTTCTCCGCAGGCATGGGAAAGCGCCAATTTTGTGCGAATTGGACAAAAATAATAGTTTATTGCTAATTAGATTCTGAATGTATTTGCTGAGAAAGCTGTGATTGTTATTCATTTTGTTTGTAAGGGGTTTCTTTAATAAATATTGTTTAACTGACATAAAAATGGAAAATTGTGGAATATATAATATGGAAATTTCGACCGATACTTTGCAAGAAGCCAATTTAATTCCAGAAAAGTCCAAAGTAACCTGTTTAAAGAATATCTACAATTTGAAAATTTAATGCAAAAAAGAGGAGTTACTTAAACAGGAACTTTGATAAAACAAGATCTGAGAAACTTGTCGCCTACTTAAATTTTAAACCAAAAAATATTGATTTATTTAGCACACTAGGGATTTAATGTATACTTTGACTCACTAGTGACATATAGGCCACTTTATACCTTTAAAATCTCATCAATAAAAATCACTCAAGTGTTGGATAAAGGATTTTTTTCAAACTGAGTTCTCATATTTTCAAATGACGTCTTATATTGACACTTTACACATTTTTAATTTTTGTTGATTATTTTACGTGTTTCACATTAGTTGTGTTAGTTTAAGATCTAAAATTAGTATTTGTTAGGTAGACACCACTCAAACTACACCTCAAATTTTCAAGTCAGTTTTCCAAAGGCCAAATATAAGAGTCGTGCACTTACAACTGTTCGCCACTGTACATAATTGGCTTAAATTTAGAGTTTCTATTGATATTCGGAAACGCCAAAAAATAATCTGTAAAATAGTGCTGATTTTATAATTCTCACAAATTGAGGTGATTTTTTGAACATGATAAATCTGAGGTAGACAATCCAAGAGGTATATAGGCTAGGACTGGTATGCATGTTCTGTAATTCCGCATCATTATATTTTTTAAGTAACTATTAAGATAAGCCTTCTTATAGAATTAATCATCTACCTACATCTGACAAAAATACATTATACTTATTTCAAAAAGGACGCCGGTTAACATATACAGCGAGATTTTAATGCTGTATTAAGCAAACATAAGAGGAAGATGTGATCCATGGCATCCCGGTCTTATTAAACTCAGTTTTGTAATTGAATGTAGCCGATACCCGTGCTTCTATTCTGTCGTGTCACTTGTCTTGGGTACGTTTACTGGCTGCTAGAATATTTTAATAAGGCCTTGTAATGAAGTGGGAATAATCTCCCTCACATTACGCTAGAAACTAGGATATTTCATTTAACTGTAAGCCCGTAAATTATTCATAGATATTAATAACGTTAATATGCATCGAAAAATTTATTTTCTTTTTAGGTAAACATTGCTATTAAATTGTACATTCAGTTCTGCTTATAACGAGGTCATAAACAAACCCCTTCTGGGTACCCCGCCGCCGTCAGTAGTTTTTCCAGTATCAATAATCCGCGTAACCGTCACCTCATGGCACCGAAATATCGGACAGCGCCACATGCGCTGCACTCCCAACGATATCAATAGGTAGGGAGATCACGCGTCAACGCGAAAAAAACCGTCCAAAATCATATAAAAGCAGCTCCACAGCACTGTAAAGTCAGCCTTAATTACATCTACACCCCAGAGCATCCCATCCCCTACTAATTTTAGATAATTTTAGATGATGAAAAAATAAAACAAAAATATACAAAAAAAATTTAAAAAAATAATAAAAAGCAAAAAAAAATAAATAAATAAAAATCAAAAGCATGCTTTAAAAAAAAATAACACCATAACCAAAAATATAAATAAACAAAAATAAACCATAATAATAAAACAGAAAAGAACAGAACGTAAAAGAGCCAATGAGTCAATAACAATAATAAAATAACAACATAAAAGATGCCATACAACAAATAATAAAACTAACATAGGATAAGGAATGTACCAATGCTTAAAAGCCCGCTTCAATTTTTGTCAACTAACAAAATAACAATTAGTATAGAACCAGCAAAATCCTCCAACATCCTATAAAACATCCCAAACATAGACAGAAGCTAAAACCATAACAACGGAAAGCCAAGAGCACGAAAAAATAATTACATAATAACAAAGTACACGGGAAAAAGTATTCTAGAAAAAGAATAGAATTCCAAGCAAAAGCAATCACGCAATGCCCTGTAAAGTCAGTTAGCATTCTTCGCTAACCAAGCATTCTGCACCCTTCGGGTTGTCGCATTTTGCATCTTCCGCCTCCGCTAACCCAAAAGCATTATGCACCCTTCGGGTCGTCGCATTTTGCATCCTCCGCCTCCACTATCCAAAAGCATTCTGCACCCTTCGGGTCGTCGCATTTTGCATCCTCCGCCTTCGCTGCCACTTTCGTTGCTGTTATTCTGTAATCTGACAAGTTGCGACTTGCCGTGATTGCCGCTGCCGATCCCCGTCACGAAAGAAAAGTAAGTGTACTTTATTAACAAGCGCTAAGGAAATCCAGTCTCCGAACTCGTAGTTAAATACATGTGGAAATCGTGTGGGTTCACCCAATAGGCTGTAGTTCGGGTCGTAGCATCTTGCACCCTTCGGGTTGTCGCATTTTGCATCCACCCTTCTGCTGAGCATTTTGCATACAGCAGGGACTCCACAGGCTACCTGGGTCACGCACGCAATTTTCACTATTCGGTCTTCGGCATTAAGGTTAGATACACGTGGAAACCGTGTGGGTTCACTCAATAGGCTGTAGTTCGGGTCGTAGCATCTTGCACCCTTCGGGTTGTCGCATTTTGCATCCACCCTTCTGCTGAGCATTTTGCATGCAGCAGGGACTCCACAGGCTACCTGAGTCACGCACGCAGTTTTCACTATTCGGTCATCGAAATCGTAGCCAAGTCTACGTGGAAATCGTTTGGGTTCACTCAATAGGCTGTAATTCGGGTCGTAGCATCTTGCACCCTTCGGGTTGTCGCATTTTGCATCCACCCTTCTGCTGAGCATTCTGCATGCAGCAGGGACTCCACAGGCTACCTGAGTCACGCAAGCAACTTCCGACAAAACTAGTCCGCGTACATCATATTTGCGAAAGTTTGGATTTCCTACACCCTGCACGCTTTACTGTAGTATTATTGCTTCCTCCGCTTACTAAAGTAGTACTATTTATTTTCACTCGCCGCCCCTTTGTTATCCCGCTTTACGCCTTTATTCATAACGCTTTACTGTAGTATTATTGCTTCCTCCGCTTACTAAAGTAGTACCATTTATTTTCACTCGCCGCCCCTTTGTTATCCCGCTTTACGCCTTTATTCATAACGCTTTTCATCCCCCTGACGTAACTCGCTATAGGCAGACTGAATACCCTCTGTATATATGTAAATACCGGTGTGACCGAAATAATAAATCCTGTAAATAAAATCTGTTGTAATCATAAACCGGTGTTCTTCTTGAAGATAGGGTAATACAAGGCCTATCGGTGTATCACGTGACCTGGCTTCCGCCCTTCTCCACAAAAGTTATCCGGGGCCCCTACAGATACTGCCTGTAGGGAAAAGTGGTCTATCTGCACTCTAAACAGACAGTGGCGCTCGAGATAAAACCTCCGCACCGAAGCTAAGAGCGTCACAGCCTGTATATGCGGCTGACCACTATAAGCCAATAATTGGAGACATATCAACCGGATTGAGTCATAGAAGTCCGCGGCTGAAATGACAGCTTTTTAGGTCTTAATTTACACACTAAGAGTAAACTTATCTTCGCTTTGAGTTTTTGGTTTTCAACAACTGACAGGTTCCGAGATTGACACGCAGGAAACTGATAATCCTTTATTAATGTTGTTTTTGCTAATTAACACGCTTTGTGCATATTTCCAAAATAGCTTTAAGCAACGCACAGCGAATCTGCATCAGCTTATTATACTCTTCGCTGCAAAAGTCGAGGAGTATGTTTAATTTGAAAATTTATACCGCCATTTTCGTCCGAGAGTATTTTCTTTTTTAAACACGCTATATTTGCAACGATGTGTTAAACTAACATCAAATTTGGCATAAAAATCGTTTCTGGGTAAAGGAAGAACATTATTCTTTTTCAGTGAAATCCAATAAAAGCACCACCATGCCCCCACGCCCCACAGTGGCGTCCCAAAAAATATAAAAAGTGTAAGTATGTCAATAATGAACTATCGTACAGTTCTGAAACTTTTCTGCTACATTAAGAGGCTCATGCAGCATAACATACCAAAATTTCATAAAAATAGATTAATAAATTGCTGACCACTCTATTTATTTAGCGTCGCCGGCGCCGCGTATCGGGGTAGAATCTGATTTCCGGTCAAAACTAAAATTCCAGTGTCCATTTTTTGACATCAGGAAAACAGATAAATAACATGCTCATTAGTGTGTATAAAAATAAATCTTATTTTTCAAAGAGCAAGAGGCCCTAATCCCTATACTTATTTCCTTATTTGAATTTTTCAGCTCTAGAAGCAGAGACGTGTTTAAGCGAATAGTTGTGCTGTGAATTTTCAGCGTTCAAAGTGTCAGTCAGTTTTCAGTGTCAAAAAACAACAGAATAACTATCAATAATGACAGTGATTCTGTTGTTTTTTGAGCTTCAATTTAACGAAGCAGCCATGGCGGATACAGAACAGGCTATGGGCTATATTATAGATAGATAGTTGGGTTTTGTTTAATATGTGGTATGTGAGTTAGAGTCTGTAATCAGATGAGCGGTTTTAGCCGTTAAAATGAGGTAAATCTAATTTTATATTTCTACATTTTTTGACCGCTTCCGTCCGCGTTGATCCTTTTATGCGAGTGTTGCATGGGATTTATGTCACAAAAATTGCAGCTGCAATTAACTGCAGCTTCTTGAATAATCATATTTTGAACATTTGATGCAGGGAAAAAACACCTAATTTAGAAAGCAATAGTTGATCCTGAAATGCCGTATTCAATTTAATTAATGAAGTCACTCACTAGTATCGATTGCAAAGTATAATTTACGTTCTAAACAAATCATTCTTTATCTAAAAATTTATTTGCTACCCCATCCGCTCTCACCCCTGTAAAAGAAGGGGCCCATCTTTAAAAAAAGTAATAAAACTTTATTTTCTTGCATTATTTTAAAGGATAATTAAACTCATAACTAACCACCTCACTTTTCCCCTATTTCCCCATTTTTTCATACAATTTTTGAATCTTTTGTGGAATTATCTTTACAGGAGCGCAACGCAGTTATCCAGTTTCAAACCATCTGAAAATCACACTCACCGTCATGAAATCACCGTTTATGAAATCATAAAGAGGATTTTCTTACACAATTCGGTAGTCAAATTATATGCGGATCCAAATTTTTAGAATTTTTACCATAATTACCTCAATTTTCATCCACTAGACACCACCCTATTTCATCAAAGGGATAATTTTCACTATTATACCATTACTTTTTTTTAAATCTATACGAGGATGTAGAACCTCAGAATTTTACTCAATTATTTTCATTTCAAACGCCAGAAAATTACCCCAATTTATAATTGGGATTTTTTAACAGCTTTTCTTGTAGTCACGAGATTATTTTGGACCAGTTTAATGAGTTTCATAGTTTTGACCGGAAATTGTTGATCCTGAGCCACTGTACGCCGCTACTCAATGATCCGGGTTCAAACCCTGTCACTATCACACTTTGTTTCTATTTTAGTCTGTTTTATGTGTATTGCAATTTTTTAAATATTACGATCCGATGCGACTCACAATCTGCGGGGAGTTTTTGAGGTAACAGATTATTTTTCAAAATGAGATGAATACTCAATATGGCAGCTACAAGATGGCGTACATTTTTGCTATTTATTGTCAGAATCGACTCAAAATCGATGTCTCGGAATTTTTTGGGGTCGCGGATCAGGAATTTTTTCCCAAAATATATATACAAGACATTGGCAGTGGTAGACATTTTTGCCACTTATTATGGCCCGAATCAACTTCGAAATATTGACATATTGGGAATTCTGGGGTCGCATATAATGACTTTTTTTTGTCAAAATATCTATTCATGATGGCGGATTTGTAGGATACTCAACGCAGATTCGGGCATTTATTGTAAAAAGTGCCAAAACATTTTTTGAAAAAATATCCACAGCAGCAAATAGATGGACGGAAAATTTAGGATTCTATTGGGGCACAACAAATAACCAGAAGTAGGGTAGGTGTGGAAAAAGTTTTTAAGGGGCGAAACGTATTTTTTTTAATTTCAAAACTAGTCAAAACTCGACAAAACTAGACCTCCTATCGAAAAAGATAAATTAAAAAGTTGTAGATAACTGAACAACTTTTATTTCAACAATTTTTCAATAACTTAAAAACTATTTGAAAACGCCAAAAACCAATCTTTTGATTTTTTTAAAATTTTATCATACAATAATGATTTGATTTTAATGAAATTTTGTGAAAGTGTACATTTTTATATCTCAAATAAGTAGTATTTTTTTAATGCGAAATATTTATTTTTCGATTTTATACGAATTCAATTTGGAAGAAAGGCCTAATTTTCAATCGAAAAAGTTTATTAAACAAATTTTTATTTTTGAAAATTCGTATTTTTTCGCTTAGAAACCTCTAATCTAAGATGGCGTAAAAAATCATACCGTTACTAAGGAAAAACATTATCAAAAATATAAAAAACCAATACGAAGATCTTTTCAAGATAGATTTTTTCGGAAATGTCGCGCATTCTTCATTGTTTATTCAATTGAAGTATTGAGACTAATGCAAAATAGTAATTTCAATGTAATATCAAGTAAGGGAACTTTGATTAACCGTTTAAGGTTCGGACTGTTTAAAACTAAATTGTTTAAACAAAAATTTTACCGAAAACATTTCAAAAAATTACTAAAAATTATTAAAATTAATTATTTTTCTTAGTGTGAAACCCTTAAAAAAATCTAAAATAGTTATGGTAGTATGTAGAAAATACATTAAACAGCGAATGCAATACAGGCAACAGAGCACGTAGTACCTAATTAATTTGTCATATACGGGGTGTATTTGGCTCTAAAACCTCCTAATATATAAAAAACCAAAAAACCATCAAAAATATAAAATATACATTATTTATATGTCAGGAAACGCATGAAGAAAGAAGTTCATAAGCCGATAAGTGTGTAAAATTTACTCTTAAAAAGGTGAACTTTTATTTATATTAAACTTGCTCTGATATGCATCCTAGGATAACATCATATATGATAAGCGTCCCTTAAGCTTTTAATTTGGTCGAGCTTTGATGTTTAAGTGACCATTATGTTATACCTTATCTCATAAGTTAAAAACGTCTTTCCTTTAAACAACTGCAATGGGTTTTAATCAGACAGTGTCCATTTCTGTGGGTAATTAAGTTTGATGGTAACGTATGTAAGTGTGTAACATAAATCGAATGACATTAAGAGACATAATGTTTTACGCTTCCATGAATACATTTATTTAATTATATTTTGCATCGCGCGGCTCGGCACAAGTGCAGAACGAGGGCTTTATGACTAATAAAGTATTCAATAAATTATGCAGGCAACACGTTATTTTCTATTTTTTGTCGTTGTTGTCGTTAACTAACATAGCCATTTTGATGTATTGATGAATTTGAAATTTAAATTTTAGACGTAAATGTAAATTAACATATATGCAGTTCTCACATATTTACATAGAACAAACTAAGTAAAAACCTTTCGTTTAAAAATCTCGTTTAAAAATAATTGAAAAAATACATAAAAATGGACATAAAAATACAAAAAAAAATCAGCGAAGGTTAATAATGAATATAATAATACAAAGGGTATTTATCCAGATAGAAGAGGTTCACTTAGTGAAGGCATTTAGAAACCTGAAAATATAAATAATTATTTAGGTACTAGATAAAATATTTGTAAGAAAACAACAAAACCGATTGCAAAAATATCTATTATAAAAACCTGCACTAAAACGTAAAAAATAATTACGTTATTTATTCTTACTTCAATATAATCAATTTATTAGGCCAATAAATTGTATATTATTGGCCTTACAAACATATAATGAAGTAACGTAGGTATACATCTCTAATTGTATTAGACTAGAAGTTTGAATTTAGGTTTACTTGTATTTGTGGTGTACCTAACTTGTTTATTTCTTGATTTTCAGTGAATATTGCGCTCTGTATGTAACTTGTTTATGCAATACGAATATGGATAAGCCTACTAAACGCGCTGTCTATATCAAGCAGCGCCGCTTAAGTGAGAAGAACGAAGAAAGGGAAAAACATCTATCTCAAACTGGGAAATCTACATCCGAGGCAATTTTAAAAGAGCGAAATGCGTAAAAAGAGACTCGAAAATGCGGGCTTATAATAATAAAAAAAAGTATCAAACATTGAAAACATCGAAAGACCGTCTCAGATTAATGCGCGATCATGTTTCCAATTAAACGGAAAATCAACGTGCCCATCGTATCAAGTTGATTCACAAGTTGATCCAATGAGACGGAGGAGCAACGTACTCACCGTCTCAGCTTGATTCACGAGTGTCTATCCAATGAAATAGAAGAGCAACGTCCCCACCGTCTCAGCTTTAATCGCGAGCGTCTATCCAATAAGACGAAAAAGCAGCGCACTCATCGTCTTAGCTTGATTCACGAGCGTCTATCCAATCTGGGCGGTCACAGTTCATAACTACAAGGTACTACACTCGAGTAGGTACTACCCATGAACCCAGACGAGGTTTTAAGAAAAATTCCTGGGGCTTTACCTACCAGTGAGGAAGTTTCTCGCTCCCATGACGGCAGGTCTGGTAGACATATTGAAAGAAATGTGGGGCACATCAGACGAAGAGAAAAAACGGAAAAGAGGAAAGAAGTTTAAGCCAGGACAATAAATGGACACACAACCTACACAGGTACTTACAGAGGATGTGCGATAATACTTCAGTGTGTAACGAGGTGTGGAATCTGCTTAACTAAATTTAAATGCTACAAAAGCAGTCTCGAATGGATTCAATGTTTAGGGTGCAAAAATTGGATATGTGGCATATGCAATGAGGGGAGTAAAGATCCTTATTTTGTGTGTTCGATGTGTGAGGACGAGTTCGAAGACGTAGACGAGCCTTCCGGCGATAATAGCGATGATGACGCAAACTTTGACCTATCACAGGACCCCAATAAATCGTTAAATAGATTTTTTTTTGGATAAGACTTTCTATGTTCCTAGTTTACAGTTAGTTTATAGACATATTTTCAGTTTCCGTACAGTTACCATTAAGAATTCAATGTTTTGAGTAGATAAAGTTAATTTTTTATTGAAAATATTGTTTTTTGCCTTGAAAAAAAAAACTATGTACCTACCTCCATAGTATTTTCAATGCCCATTTTTTTACTAGGGCTACTTTATCACCAAACTCAACAAAACGCGATTTAAATGATATTTCCATCAGATGACAAAGTAGCCCCAGTCCCTGGGTAACATAGTAACATTTTTTTTTCGAAAAATACGTTAAAATATGAAAATTTTTACTATCCATTCAATCCACAATCGGCCATATACGCCATATATATTTGGCATTATAGGAGTGCCCTCAGTTATGACTTCAATTGATTTAATGCTATACTATTTTATCGAATATTTTCTCGAACTTCAAATACAGGAATCGTCCAATTTCCCTTATGGCCGAGTACACCGTACGTGTTAATCTTGGATTACGTTTAAGCCTGACTGATTTTGACACATTTACATGCAAATATGTGAAAATAAGTCAGGCTTAAACATAATCCAGGATTAACACGTACGGTGCACTAGGCCATAAATATCGCAACTCTCCTACGTCAATGTTCTACAAATCATTTGACACTATAGAAGTTCGTAACTGGAAGCCTTATTACTTTGCGTACAAAAAAACAAATTTAATTTATAAACTTACTGATTACGATTTCCGTTACTGAACCGTTGCTATGTGTGACCAGCTCTATTACGTAGGCCACGCATATATCGAAGTGGTAGATTTTCACACCATCGCGTCGACGTGCCGTCGGCGTCGGTCGCTGGGAACGACGAATGGTGTTACGTACGTTTTAGTCTTGTTACTTTATCATTATAATAAAGTAATTCATACTAATTATTTATGTCTTTTTTTGAATGGTGTTATACTATTATGTGTTTAAGTCGCGTACTTATATTATATATATATATATGTATATTTTTTTTGTTAAAAATTATCAGCAAAACCTTTTTATCTCCGGCCAAGCTGAAATGACCATTACATAAGTGGAAATATTTCAAGAACTGTTATATTATGTACATGCATGTACATTATGTATAGGCGTTGAGTGTAGAAATTATAACGAGGCGCAACGTTTATGGCGAAATGCATGACCAGTTCTGGTTTTGAGATATATTAAGATAACAGTAGCCATTGGTTCCGAAATGTGTCAATCTATAGCGAACCTATTGTTTACGAAGATTTTCTTTATCTGTCGAGCCATTCCGAACTGTCGAGTTCCTGTCGAACAGTCGCGTCGGTTTAAAGTGACAGATCTGAGAACCAAAAATCTCATAGTGAAAACACAACAAGGACTGTATTCCTTTTGTTTAAACTTAAGAATATTTTCCCATACAGATTTTTTACTGAGGCCTTCAATTCCAAGATATAGGGCGTTAATTGGTCATTTCGCCATAAGCGTTGCAACTCTTTATAATTTCTCACTCAACGGTATGGATTTCTTGAAAAGCCTTTCAAAGTACTATCCAAAAATAACATAAAAGTATACTATTCCGTTAAAAAAGCATATGAAATTCATAACAAAACATTAAATTGCCGCTAAAAATTCGTGATTTGGGTTCCAAAATTCTTGAGATACCGATTTTGAGCCAGACAAATGAATGGCAGAATGGCAAAATTCTTCAGCCATCTTGAATATTTGTTTTCGCCAAACTTGTGATCCGCTACCCCAATATTCCTAAGATTCAAATTTTGAGTCCAATCGAATCATAAATCACCAACGTTGGCCATCCTGTAACCGAAATCTTGAATATTTATTTTGATTTGGTAACCCAATAACACGGAAACATAAAGTTTTAGTGGAATCGGACCATAATTGAGAAAATTACTCAGCTCTCGTGGGCCCGCCATCTTGAATATTCGTGATCTGCGACTCACTCCGATAATGTCTAGATACCCATTTTGAGCAGAATTGGACCTAAAATGGTAAAAACGTCCTCCATCTTGAATATTTATTCTGCCAAAAAAAATAGTGACCTGCTACCCCAAAAACTTCGAGAAACAAATTTTGTTTCGAATCGTAGCATAAAGGACATATTCCATCCGCCATGTTCAAAATCATTTTATTTTTGACAGGCAAAATCCATTTCAGAGTATGATACGTCTCGAAATATATTGTAGAAAATAATAAAACATCCAAATATCTAAGTAGAGAGAAAATAATAAATAATTAGGATCCATGTAAGTAAGCATAGCTACTAAAAACATAATTAAAAATAACGAACAGTTATTTTAATAACTGCCAAATAATTCGTCACCCAAGCTCAATTTTCAAGCCAGAGTGCAAAAATACAAAAGTCGATGGCAGAATTACTTGAACGAATCCTTAGCTGCGACACCTATTATGGACTCTCGGAAACAGAAAAGTTTTTTTCACTGCATGTTTTCGACAATTATTATAAAATTATACAATAGCGCCTCTCGTGGATATTTGTGTAAGCAAGTCCTTCGATCTCTTAATCTAGAATCATTAGTTTACCTTTTTCCGCGTTTTTGTTGAATTGATTGCAAACATGGCTTTAGAGTTATTATTGAATTGATTCCAAGTGGTTTCCACAGTGGGTAAAAACAGTGACCTTAAGACACCGTATCATATGCTTATCTTTAGCCTTGATTTGTGTATACGGAAATAATATTAGACGATGAACTAAACCAATTTTAACCAAGCATTTCCCCACATATATGTTGATTTGGAATTAAGGATTCAGCGTATTCCGAATTAACTATCTGGGACATCCAGCAGGGAGCTGCTACGACTTTGCACCCGCTGTTACGACCTGCATTAGTAGCAATAACCACGTACAAATACGCATAATCCAATGCCAAGATCGCTAAGTATAATCTACTAAGAGTCAACCTCTGCAGATATACAAGCTCGCCATATCATCGTATATGTGATGCAATCTCCACGACTGTCAGCGAACTCTGGACTCTATAAACTGGCCATTTCTATCCTGTCGTATATCTAAATTTGAAATCTGCCCAGGGTTATTACGTAATAAATGTTCGCTTAAATCTGTTAATAGTTCTACATCCGGCTCATTCATACAGTGCAGTATACATATTGCAAAATATTCCAAATAATAGAACCACTTATATCATACAAAATGTATATAATTATTGGTGTATAATCAAATTCAAATTATTGATCATAAACTAAAAAAAAATTGGTGAAAATTTACATAGGCTAAAAGGATAAGAACAATCAACGAGGTCAAAGAGTTTACCAACCACCTCGTCAATGTTTTCACCCCCTAGCCAACTGAGATTCCTGAAGATATCCACACATTTCGAAAAACTTGTTCAATTATACGACATAAACAACCGGAACGTCAATTTAATCAGGAAGCTGAATTAAGTGTCCTGTTGACCGAAACGCAAGACCCCAATCAGTCGCTACGTGAAAGAGCACAAAACTTGAATTTGTCAGCTACCACAGTTTTCAAAATTATGAAAAAACATCATGTAAAAGCATATGAAACCAACTTGCATGGAAACGATCCAGAGCGTCGATTAAACTTTTGCCATTACTTTTTAGAAAAGAACGCACAAAATCCTCGGTCGAATGCCCATTTGGAAACAATGGCATTTTAATCGGAATCTGCATTATCATTGTACAAATAATAATCCGCACATTATTATATTAAGAGAAACAAATTTTCAAGTAAGATTTAAAACAAACGTCTGGCGTGGAATTTTAAGAGATCGAATTATTGGACCTGTCTTTTGGGGCGAAAACTTGATCGCTCTGTCATACAATCGACTGTTGCGAGAAGATCTTTATTTTTTTTTGGAGGATCTCCCAGTTAATCAGTACGCAAATGTTATATTTCACCAAGACGGCGCGCCACCACACAATGCGCGAATCAATACCGTCTTAAACGACCGATTTGAAGAATGGATAGGTAATAACGGACCAATTAGGTATCCTGCAAGATCGCCTGTTGGCTTCTACTTTTTTCTTGCACTACCAAAAACTAAACTGATAATAGGTATGATACGACAGACATTTAATTTGATCACGGCCACCTTGAGCAAATCATTTTAGTTTTATTGTTCGAGTTGTTTTATTGTTCGATTTTATTTCAAACTGCTAGAAAATCGTTAATTTTCGTCGTAGAAAGCTTTGATAGACATGGTTGTATTCACATAAAATTATATCTGAATATTGAAAAATATACAGGGTGTCCCATTTAAAAATCAAAAGTTGACGTTACTTCCGGTTATTTCCGGAGGTGCAATCAGATCTCCGATACGTGAAAAGATGCAATAAGTAGTTTTAAATGTCTTATAAAAATTTCAAAACTCAAGATGCAATAGGAAAAAAGTTACGGTCTGGTGCGGTTTTGGAAACCGCATGGTATGCACCTCACTCACGTTTGACAATTCCTTAAATGTAACCTGGACATACCAGGTATAGTTTGTAACATCGAAATATGAGACATAAAAATTTTTCAAAGGATACCCACAATTGCCGCAATGGGAGATCGGGGCAGTATAACTTTTCTAACAGCAAGCTAAAATCGTCACTATAGGCGCTTTAATTCAAGTTGTTATGTTTTGATAGAATACTAATAACTAATCAATTTTAACACAAACCCCACAAAATAATACACTAAATTAAAGACTAACTATATTACTTCTATTTTAAGAATTATTGTTGACCCCACTTTGCCACACGAGTTCGAACGTTCGATGGTATTAGCCATCCAAGTGAATACCAATGATGCCGATGTGATACGGCCGAGGAACGTGTAAAATGGATCCGTAATATTTGAATAGGAAACATTCTTATTCTGCATCACATTCACCATCCAATTGTTTTATGATATGACGAAAGGAATATAGTGTGATCATTATTTTGTTATACTACATGATAATGTTAGGTATAATGTGATGGGCTATGTATATAAAATCATTTGTTTTTTCTTAAATTCCTGGAAATCGGTTATACTTGACAACGCTGTTAAAAATGCGGCAGCACGTGTGAAGGCGGCTCCTTTTATCGATTATTCGCAATTAGAATAAGTCAAGAAATGCCATATTTTCAACACAATCTAACAACATTATAGATTGTCCAGACTTTAGTGTTAAGATACGCGTTTGAAAGAAATTGTGTCCCAAACTCCCCTTTGTAAAATTTACAAAAAAACGCGCGAGGCTTGATGAGAGCTACTTTGATACGCATCCTGGAACTATTTCCACATACAACAGTTTTTGTTTTGACCAAGCTGGATTTAAAATACATACGAACACATTAACAAGGTCCGTGAAGTTGCCCACGAAAAATGAGGGACAGGGAGAGGAAGTAGCTAGTTCGTTTGTCCATCGTTAGCCCAACGATTAGTGACCACCTTTTGTTTTCGAGTTACCGACAGAATAAATTTTTGGGGCTAACTTCACGCAGCCCCAAAAATTTTGCGTAATCGAATTCACTAATTATTTTCGTTTGACCAAACTTAGAAGAAAAATTATCGAGGAAAAACAATTTTCTTAAAAAAATGGGGTGAGTTTTAAGCAGTTGTTCACATTCCGCCTCGTTAGACCAACCCCAGAAGCATCTCTCCCACCCCTTAGTTTTGTTAGACTCTCGGAAAAATTCAGGCGCAATTAAATGTAAAACAAATACATTTTTCGCTGGGACTGAGTCAATGTTTATGATACTGACATCTTATATTTACCCCCAAGATAGAAAACTAAAGACTCAACAGAAGAACTGTAAGACTATTAAAGACCACCTCTTGTTGTTTGCTCTAATTTATAATTATTACAATTGTTTGCTATAATAATTGTCCACAATTGTCTGCTTTAATTTGATATATTATAGTTATAATCAAAAAACGCTTAGTTTCCGAGTTGTAGTTAAAAAAGTGCCGAACATTTGTGGGTTTTTGCAATTTTTGTGAAGCCGATGCCTGGCGAGGTGGCAAACCTCCAATTCGGAATCAGCGCCCCCCAAAAACATATAGAACCGATGAAAAAGACTTACTACATTTTTTACAAAACTACTCCTTTTTTCGCCTGGAAAAAACCTTTGCTTACTGGAATATAGGGTGTTCAGAAACATCTTTTTATATGCCTCGTCTATATATGAAACACGCCAGCCGCGGCATTAAATATTATGCTTTTCCGCCGATTACAAAAAAATAACTATTTTTGCTACTATTAAAGCAACAACAAATATTACAAATTGTCTTTTATATTCCGCAGTCATAATTTTATGATTTGAATATTCTTTTTACTTTATATATA
This sequence comes from Tetropium fuscum, assembly GCA_964058915.1. Classification (NCBI taxonomy): domain Eukaryota; kingdom Metazoa; phylum Arthropoda; class Insecta; order Coleoptera; family Cerambycidae; genus Tetropium; species Tetropium fuscum. The sequence goes on from CAXKVY010004240.1 coordinate 25,221, forward strand.
TTAAATCTTCTAAATATCTTCTATTGGTTAAATTTGAGGAAATTAAATTTACATTAAAACAACAATTCCTTTGATTTACACAGTTCACTGTACGACGAAAATAATAAGCTATTTTGTATCATATGTCTGTCTATTTATAAGACACTTTAGATATGGTAAAGTTTCCTCTATTTCCGAAATTTCTAAAGCCGAATTCATGCGGTCTTAAATTTTTAATTGACACCAATAATACATCACAAACAAGTTATTCCCGTGAAGAGGCCGAGATGGTGCAAAGAGTTTAGATGCAGCTGTACCTGGGCACTGCTGGAGCGCTGAAAGAGTGCGGTGGAGGACGAGGCATAGTGGCCCGACCGGTCCCTGTCGCTGATCGTTGATATCGAGTCGGTCGCGCTTGGGATTCATCATCGATTCATTGATTAGATATCAGTACCGGCTCAAATATGTGTGAGCACACAATCATTTAGCCCATGTGTTAAAAACCTCATTAAAAATAAGTATATATCTTAAGAGAGATTTCCTGTTACCGCATACTGGCAAAACGTATAACAAAGGCAATCTTCTTTTACGCCTCAGCGGAGACGGCGGCGTTTTCAGAAAAAGAACACCGATACGGCCGAGGCGAAATAAAAAATCTGCAAGATCAAATATTTATTGGAATTCGAGTAACGGGGAATCTGCTTTTTCATCGACGTAGCGCAAGATATTCATCACATACGTTAAGGTTTCGTATAAAATACGTTTTGGCATAATAATGTACCTTTATATCCAATATTAATAATGATATTGAACCTGATATACTGCACATATGCGCCCATACTTAAATTACATATGCTACAAAATTTACGGCAGACTTCTGTTCCTGATAAATGAGAACAGTTTTAGATGTATATAAAAGTTGTTTCTAATTGAATAATTATGACTTCGAGGGAGAATAATATTGACAGGATAAGCAAGATTTTCATGTTATAATTTTAAACATGCCAATATAAAATTTATACATAACAAATTGTAAACTTTAAAATGCTACATTATTACTGTGGATCCATCCAGTCATCAAAACAACATTTCCCCATAAGTAAATTACATAATAGCATGCCTAACATTCAAATCAAAAACGGAAACTTTACGAGAAATAATTGTAAATGATATGTTCTCCCATTCTTCTGGAATTTATTTAGTTGGAGGCCCTAGAGCGAAAAGGATGGGTTCGCTTGCACCAAAGTCCCGATGAATGGCAACCTATAGGTATGGGGTTAATAAGAGTATCATCCTGTTCAAGAAAATCCATCTGGCCGCCCCCGCGTCGTTTACTCCCATCACCCGTTTTTATAAAATTCAATCGATCATATCTGAGCAAAAAAAACCCGTAGAAAACAGCTTTTCCACCGTTGTCTAGAAGAGAATATTGCTTTATTCCATATTTCAAAAACATCCGGGAGACATCAACACTGATATAAAAGAGGTATATAAAGAGATGGAATGGTTAATTTGCCTAATATATGCTCATAAAGCAAAAATCTCAACTTTGGATCATCTACTGTGGTATTGTTTCTCAAAACATCAAATGCAGAGTGAGTAGTTACCAACTGAAGCTGCTTTGACTTCAGCGTCGCTCAGACATACATTTGGATAAACTCGCATAAAATATTGTTTAAGAAATAAATTACGGTTAGAAAAAATCTGAAGCATGTTATGTTCCCATAACATATTATCATCCTGGGAAAATGGTGCACAAGAAAAAATTGTTGAACAGATTTCTTACGGTTGCAAAAAAACGCAAAGTAACAATAAGCAGTGCAAGTGTAAGCTACATAATGTACAGATGCGTGTTCTTGTGTTAGCGATTTATGTCAAAATATCAATACAATATAAATGACATATCAATAAAAGCTATTACTTACTATATGACAGTGCAGTTCTTATAGTTTATACAATTATATAGTCAATAGTTGAATTGGGGAAATGTGGAGAGGGGTGAAGCCATAGAAAAATTTTAACGACAGGGATGATATGTAATATAGTGAGATATTATTACAAAAGGTATTTAATTCTCAATGATACTCTCTTTATGTAACTGTAAAAGAATTTTTATCCTAGGTCTTTATGTTTCTGAGATATAGGAGAGCAAAATTTTATCAATTTAAGGCTGTGGGAGAGCGACGCGGGGGTGGGGGTGGCAAGATGGATATTTATGAACAGGAAGTCACCTTTATTAACACCATATAGCTCACCAACCATCGGCACTTTGGTGCAAGCGAAATGCACTAGGGCCTCCTACTAATTCCTGAGCAGGTTGAGCAATTTAAAATAGTTCTAATATGCACTTACTTGGCTGTTATTTCTAGTATTTATTTTTTATTTTGAGTTGTACAATTTTGATTATATGATGCACTAGCTGTTACTCGCGACTTCATCTGCGCTAATTTTACGCGTGTTCTGAGCTCGCGTGACGGGCAGCCTTTGTGATATTAAGTTGTGGAAGGGTAAGCGGTGGGAGGCGTCTTTCGTTGCGACCGCGGCGTGCGCGTGGATCCCGTGCGGTACTGGACAGTGCTTTAGTTGTATTTTATTATTACTCCTTATAACATAAGCTATCTGCCAGTGAAAGGCCCTTCAAAATCGGTT
>CAXKVY010004241.1:0-26670 GCA_964058915.1 Tetropium fuscum
TTTTCTGTATATACGGAGTCACAATTCTTCTTCAATTTGTACTTCCCATCCGTTATTATAGACTTTCTGTATCAAAATTGCCCAGAATTCTTCAATTTGGCGAGCCTGAGGTAGGTTAAGGGGATTGTCTTCTTTCGCTACAAAGTTGATGTTGTGGGCCTTGTACCAGTCCCTTGTGATTCTCGCGCAATGGGATGAAGCAAGATCTGGCCAAAACATTATTTTAATCATCCACATGGTGTGTGTCCAAAAACTGAAGCAGTTCAGAAAGACACCTTCTGATATACGATCTGCAGTTAAGGCTGCACCCCAAGCAACTCCAGTGTAGGGTTACAAGATGAGGCCAGCCTCAGAAATTGCACACCATAGCAAAATTTTGTCCCAACACTTTTTTTTCTTTTAATCTCGCATCGTTAAGGACATTCTCGTAATTGTCCATGTATAAACCTTCATTACCCTTAATCTCAGAGTAGGAATCTGGAATCTGGAATTTGTCCGGAGTGCGGATCAGAGACCCGCTGCACTTAGGCCCCATTGCCCCCCCCCCCTTGTGCTTCCTCCGTGAGGGAAATGTCTCCCTAGGCCATCGACCAGCCCAATGTTGTACAAAAGGTGATGATGTTGCCCAGGGGCATTTCCCTCAAATTGGCCATAGAAGGCCAACGTTCCCCCAATATGGATTCTCTGGTCGATGACACGGCGGGACATTCACAAAGTACATGCTCGATCGTTTCATCTGCTTGTCCACATCCTCTGCAGATGGGTGTGTCACTTTGTCTTAATATGAGACAAAGTTTAGAGGCGTTTCCTTACCCGGCAGTGTCCGGTTAGGATTCCTGTAACAAATCGCAGTTTACCCCTGGACATTGCCAGATAGTTCATCGCCGTCTCTTCGCTGGGATATCTCAAGAGATTTCTGGCTAGCTGACAGCTATTTGTTTCATCCCATAACGTCTTAAATTTTTTGTGGGTGTTTTCCTTTATTAATTGGAGTTTCGGTGCTACTGGTAGTGTACTTGAAGGGCCAGGCCGAAGGATACTCAGGCTGGCTGCCTTCTTGGCCGGTTTGTCAGCTTCTATATTGCCGTTGCATTGTACATGTGTCCTTTGACCCAGCACAGGCAGATGTTATTCATCTGACATGCTCTCATAAGTGCTTGGTGACATTCCCATATTGATCCTTTAGTGATTTTATAATTTTTCAGGGCCAGTAGTGATTGTCTACTATCTGTCCAGATTCTTATTGTCTTGCCCGTTATTTCTCTGCGAGCAATCTCTTGTGCGGCTATGGTTATACCAGCGAGTTATGTTTGTACTACACTGGAATTTTTATCCATAGTCCAGTTGTCTCGGAGTCGCAGATTCCTGGAATATCTACCACAGCTTGTTCCATCCTTTTTCTTAGATCCGTCCGTGAAGATATAGTTTACACCTTCAACGCCGGCCTCGTCTTCACCAGTAGTATGTATAGTGTAAGGTTTATCGGCTTCTGGTTTGGCCACAGCTTGCGTTTGGTAATATGCCAACGGATTTGAGGCGAGTCATGGTAGTCAGAGCCACTTCTTCTAGATGTAGGTCTAGCGGTGGAAGACGCAACACATTATCTCCAATGCTCTCGTTGGTGTTGTTCGCATGGCTCAGGTTATGCTCAGACAGGCAACTCTTTGTACCTGGCATAGCTTGAGTATTGCTATTATTTGTTGACTCTTGGGCAACAGCTCCATAGACCAACCAGACCGACCGACCAGACCGACCAGACAACAGCTCCATAGGCCAACATTGGTTTTATGATAGCAGTGTAAATCCACAGGACCACCCTGGGTTTCATTCCACAGGTTTTCCCTACGGTCCTGCGACACTGCTCGTATGATATGTAGGCCTTATTTATTCTTCTTTCGAGGTGAAGATTCCAGTTTAATTTAGCATCGAAAGTTACCCCCAAGTATTTTACCTGTGGTGCAAAATTTAGTGCTGTGTTTAGGAGAACAGGTGCTCTCATTGGCTCCAGGTTTCTTTTCCTTGTAAAGAGTACCATTTCCGTCTTCCTGGGGTTGACGGATAGGGCAAACTCCTCACACCAATTTTCAATTATCTCAGAGTAGGACATATAGATATCTCAGAGTAGGACAAAGTGATGTATTTTTCATGGTCGATCAGGATCAACCTGTTGAAGAAATGCACTCGCCTCAACGCGCGGCAACAACTCGGAATTCTCTCTAACTGAGTATATGTGTATTGTGTAAAAAAAAACCAAAACGATTTATTTTCATTTGCGCCTGTAACAGATGTTATTTTAAATACCTATATATTAGAAATAAAATCTAAATCTACCGGATAAGATGAAATTATCATAGACATGCTGCTTCTATGTTACCCTCGTATATAACCATATATCACTAATTATTAACACATGCATTTTAGAGGATATTTTTCCACATAATTGGAACATATCACGTGTAGTCCCGCTTTGTTTGCCAAATAATAACTCAATCTTACATGACGCAGAAATATGTTCTTTGGATTTTGCATGCCGCTCAATACACCGTGGCATTTTTTTAAATCAGCATATCCCATCTACGACCCTCATCGTGTATTCAGTTTTTGTTGAAAAAAGTCCCGAAAAAGACCAGCAAAAAAATTTTTCTCGCTTGTGAGATACTGCCAGGCATTCACACAGGATACGTGTGAATTATTCATGCACTATTATCACCATGCATTATTAAACCCTCGATTTTGTCTTTTTTCGACAGATTTTAATGGTATTAATCAATTAATTGATTATTATTAATTATTATTAAAGATGTACGTGGTTTCGATAATGTTTTCGTGATGTAAAATTTTGTGTCATGTGTCATGCATACTAAATGGGTTACTTTACTTACCACTCTTACCAGTCAGTCTACTATATCACCGCACTTCTTAATTTCTTCTAGTTTATTCATATTTAAATATAGCAGCACATCAATCACAACACAACAAGAAAAAAGAAAATATACAATTTACAATTCATTTTTACTTGTCCAGTGCTGCACTTGACCTACTTACGTTCCGCCCATCGTCTTTAAGTGTCTCGACTGTCCCGAGTCCCGAAAGTTCCAAGAAACACAATTACTCCGCGATATTCCCCGATTGGCAAAGCAGGCTAACCTAAAACTACGCCGAGTTGGACTCGCCATAACACAGAACAACAACAACAACAAATTCATTTATTTACATTATTTACATTATTTACATTATTTACATTATTTACATTATTTACATTATTTACATTATTTACATTATTTACATTATTTACATTATTTACATTATTTACATTATTTACATTATTTACATTATTTACATTATTTACATTATTTACATTATTTACATTATTTACATTATTTACATTATTTACATTATTTACATTATTTACATTATTTACATTATTTACATTATTTACATTATTTACATTATATACATTATTTACATTATTTACATTATTTACATTATTTACATTATTTACATTATTTACATTATTTACATTATTTACATTATTTACATTATTTACATTATTTACATTATTTACATTATTTACATTATTTACATTATTTACATTACAATTCATTATTTACATTATTTACATTATTTACATTATTTACATTATTTACATTATTTACATTATTTACATTATTTACATTATTTACATTATTTACATTATTTACATTATTTACATTATTTACATTATTTACATTATTTACATTATTTACATTATTTACATTATTTACATTATTTACATTATTTACATTATTTACATTATTTACATTATTTACATTATTTACATTATTTACATTATTTACATTATTTACATTATTTACATTATTTACATTATTTACATTTATAGGAGTTTAACCAGGTATTTGACAGAATGACTTATTATTTATTATGTTATTAGTATAATGCACTTAATTATGTAAGGATTAAAAATTTTGTTTTCAGACTGATATTTTGGCCCTTTCTGTCTTTCTCTGCTTTTCTCCTTTTACCTATATATACGCCTGCCGGCAAGCTTAGCCCTCTCTCCGCGCTAGCTTCTAGGGGGACTCGGTTTGCTAATCTCTGAGGCGAGTTTATATTTTTTGTATGAGTGAATTGTTTTCGTGTGGTTTGTTTATTTGCTTATTTATACAGGAAAATTAAATTAAAAAATCTGCTTTAATTCTTATACTGGTTTGGTTTTAAAATAAATAAAAATAGATAATTTAAAATAAAATAAAAATAAATTTAATTTAAAATTTTTTAAAGTAAACAAAATATGGGTAGGGTTTGGTAGGGTAATCTATGTTTTATGTGTATGTTGGGATCGTGTCTTATGTCTGTCAGGGTTTTTGTCAGTTTGGAACTGTGAATGGCCGTCGTGTAAAATTTTTGTGCAAGCTCGGTTATGTAGTCTTCTATATTTTGTGTTTTGCTGATTTTATGTATTGTTTGGATTCTTATATATCTGTCGGAGTTGGTGCATAGCCTGGGGATTTTATTTTGTATTCTTTGTAGTTTGAGGTACTTTGTGTCTGATATGCTGCACCATACCGGCGCACCGTATGTTATTATGGGTCTTATGATGGTTTTATACAGTAGCAGCTTATTTTCTGATGTCATTTTGCTTTTGCGGGATAATAGAGGGTAGAGGGTTTTAACCGCTGCTGATGACTTCACGGCGATTTGATTTAGGTGTTTTAAGAAATTGAGGCGTTTGTCCAGCACTATTCCGAGGTATCTAGCATGGGGTTGTTCTTCTATTGTGGTATTTTCAATTCTTATTTTCCCTTTTATTTTGTTGTTTGTGTATTTTCTGGTGAAGTTAATTAGTTCCGTTTTTTCCGGGTTGATTCTTATTTTCCATTTATTATAGAAGGGTAGTATTTTGTTAAGGTGGATTTTTATTTGGGCGTTAGCGGCCTCAGAATAGTAGCTGGACGCTGTTATCGCCGTGTCGTCAGCGTACAGGGTTAGTTGGGTTTGTGGAAATGTGGGGATATCTGACGTATAATACGTATATAGTTGAGGTGCTATGACTGTGCCTTGAGGGACTCCGGCTTGTTGGGGGTAGGAATGGGATAACGTGGATTTGGACTTGGAATGTGCGGTTTTTGAGGTAGGATTTTAGGAAGGAAGTGAGGTATGGTGGGAAACTTAACCGTGCAATTTTAGTTATTAGTCCCTCCTGCCAGACAGTGTCGAAGGCTCTTGCCACCATAACACAGAACGCTGACGTATCCATTTACGATTCATGGCAATTCCAACGTAGTATCGAATAAGGGATGGTATAGGCCGCGTTATGATTTCAGACTTTTACAGAATAGTTGGCGCTGCGTTCACGCCACAAGTATCTTTTATTCTAATAAATTACTTAAATTAGGCGCTCATATTTCTACATCTATACAATCATAAATAAACCTAAACTAATTTTAATATAATATAATATAGGTAGGTATTTAAATCTTTTTAAGAACATAATGAATATTAGAATTAATATTTTATATCCTAGCAAAGTGGCGGCTCCTCTGAGGAGTTGCCACTGTCTGTAACGCTTTAGAAGCAAAACAAACATTTCAGCATTCATATCTGATCTTGTTATTCTAAAATTGAACTGACAGCTCATATTTCAAGACCTGCTCGATTTGAGAAAAAAAAGCATATCAACACACTTGTACAAAATTTTAATTTTTGAAAATTCAACATTCTGCAGCATATAATTCAAAAACTGTTAGATTTAAATAAAAATATGAAAAAATGTTTGTATTATTATTGCTTACATTGTATATTTGAAACTTTTTTTCATAGATGCAGTCCAAATAAGTGACGCCTTTACGTCACTTATTTGGATTGGTGCGTAAGGCAAGTTACCATTTCTAATTTTTGCTTCCTCGTATATAGTAAAATTTGACTCTAGCGCATATTACTGCAGTTTGTCACCCACGTAGATAGATTTGTTAGACCAGCGTCCATATAATCCATGCAACAAATAATAGCGATAAAACATAGTAGAAATGACATAACACCATATCTGAAACAAGTATGCGATATTTCCTGTCGCCGGAATTTACGATTTACGTTTTATTTTTCTGCCTTCGACTTCCAATTAAGAGTGGAACGTACGTTTGCCCGTTCTACATTACTCCATAAAAACGCATTCTAATCCGACAGTTAGTCAAATAAAAGCCCACATACGAATTCGGTCCACGGTCTTTCGCAGAAATCCACAGACAACGGTTAATTGCGTAAGCAAATGCGTGCATTAAGGTAATAACACGTTTGTTCAATCTTGCATTCTTGCACAATCAGAAACAATTAAATAAATACTTCAATGAGATCTATTTCTGATATAATTAATTATTGTCAAATAGTTGCAACTTATTATGCAACAACTTGATATTGTCGATTGAGGTGCCTTAGGGATGCAGCGCAAGTTGATTTAGTTGTACTTGCTTGTCACATAAGTAAATAAATAGTGCAAATAACAATAAGGTTATTTTAAAATATAAATAAAAAAAAATAGAAGAAGCTGAATAAAATTAAAATTCATAAACCCTTTAAATATGTTGTTGATCTTTGGCAACTTACGTTATAGTCCAGTTATTGAGCTCATCTTACACTTATCTTCAAAAGTGACGTACCAATGCCTGACTGGTGCTTTTTGCTTTTAAGGGATGAAACCTACATTTTCGTAAAAAAATGCAGGTTTAAGCATGGATTCACATCTTATTTAATAATGTCATTCTACATAATTAATGATAAATATGAAGCTTCTTTCATGTTAGCGAACATGATTTACGATGTATACCAAATTTTCAACCCTTAAAAACAATGCCTAATTTAATTTAAAAAAAAGAAAATATTCTATAAGATATGACATTTATGTACTGTTTGTAACATGGAAATATGAGAAATTTTTCAAAGGATACCCACAATTGCCGCAATGGGAGATCGGGGCAGTATAACTTTTCTTACAGCAAGCTAAAATCGTCACTATAAAGGCGCTTTCATTCAACAAGTAGTTGTGTTTTGATAGAATATTAATAACTAATGAATTTTAACACAAAACCCATCAAAATAATACACTAAATTAAAGAATAACCGTATTACTTCTATTTCAAGAATTATTGTTGACCCCACTTTATCCCACGTTCGATGGTATTAGACATCCAAATGAATGTCAATGATGCTGATGTGATACGGCCGAGGAACGTGTAAAATGGATTCGTAATATTTGAATGGGAAACATTCTTATTCTGCATCACATTCACCACATAGTGTGATCAATAATTTGTTATACTACATGATAGTGTCATAATGTGATGGGCGATGTATATAAAATCATTTGTTTTTCTTTAACTTCCTGGAAATCGGTTATACTTGACAACGCTGTTAAAAATGCAGCAGCAGGGATCGATATAATGAGGGTTTTTCGCTCGGGTTTTTATGTCTCATATTTCGATGTTACAAACTATATGTATATACGCGATACACGCATATTTAATCAACTATGAAACTCCAAAATTATGTGGAATGGAAAAGTTTTTATGCTCCGAAAAAATTAGATTTTTTAAATTTGATTTTTCACATATCTCCATTAATTTTGAACCCACAACATCCATTCAACAACCATTTTACAGGTAATTTCAAGGGCTACAAGATCATTGTCCAAACCCCTCATAATAAAAAGGTAAAGGGTTGAAGGGCTCGGGAGGGGTGGTCAGCGCACTATAATGCAAACTTCTAACTTCTAACAATATCCGTTAATTTTTATCCTAGTGAAATAGAAAAAAATCCAAAATTATTATTTGCGCTCATTTTTTTTCTCAAAAATTTGAGTGGCCCACAGTTTTTGCATCGTAACTCGCTTTGTTATAATTCAATATTAAAGTAACTCATTTTAAATGTCTTTTCCAGTCTACAAAAAACGTTCTAGTTTTTCCCGAAAATGCATTAGTTTTCCGTTATCTAACGTTGAATAGTTTTCCGTTATTTAACCAGTTAAATTGTAGGTTTTTCGCTCTATGATACTATGAAAAGGGCACTAGGCGCATAATTCGTGATTAGGACTCAGGTGTAGATTGTTATAGGTTTCTTTGCGGCATTATCTATTTACCAGTTCTTGACAGGTATTAGTTGCGACCCCGTTATGCTACTTGTTGTTCTTTCTTTTCTATGATTCTGTGATTCGTGGTTCTCAGAAAATGCGAGATTGACATATATATATATATATATATATATATATATATATATATATATATATATATATATATATATATATATATATGTCACATATATATATCACATATATATATATCACATATATATATATATATATATATATATATATATATATATATATATATATATATATATATATATATATATATATATATATATATATATATATATATATATATATATATATATATATATATAAGTAGCTATATTCACTATATTCAACCTCATATTTTGTACCGGTAAGTACGGAACTAATTAGTCGTGCCTTTCAGAGGCTTCTTCTTCTTTCTGTCGTGACTTCAGGTCACCACTTCTTCGTTCTTTCTTGCTACAAGTTTTCACATCGCCCTTTTTGCTACTTTGAATCTTCGTTGAGCAGTGTGCATTGTCCCCTGGACGGTGTCTCATCAGCAGAACATCTATATCTTCCGATGTTCTTGAAGCGTTGGACTTGCCTTCCGCTGTTGTGATGCTTGGATGGATACGTCTTGTGATGGATCTGCCTTGGATGCTGGAGAGACCCACCTTGCTAGGACACTCACTTTAACTCACAGATAAGCACAGTTTTAGTTAATTAAGAGCCACATTTTTTTATGTAATTTCTCTTTTATGGTGTGAGACTGATTTTTTTACGTTGTGTTCATGTGGATGAGACCATATTTGGTGAAGGGATATTATATTTGACTTTATGTGCATTTATCCAGTAATGGTATGCAATAAATCGTACTGTGTTGCTATTGTACTGTTACTAGCTTACTATTGTACTGTGTTGTTCTTTTTTTTACCAAAATTACAGGATTCTGAGGGTAATTTAGATTCCCAAATTATAGTTGGGAACCATCTGACGTGGTTGCGTAACTGTCAGTGGCGTCCATGGGTCATTAGTAGCTTCGATACTTAACCTGCGAACCTACCATTTTCCAATTATTTTTTAACTGAGCTAGCTTAAGGCTTTTGTTGCCCAGGTTAACGCTGTCGATATTATACTCAGGAGGGTAACAAGTTGTCTTCAGGTAACAAGTTGTGTTCTACAAAATGTCTTCTTCAACGAGCCATAACTCTTATTTCTTAACTCTCCTTTATTTTGGACCTAGCCATTCAAAAAAAGCTTTATCTTTGTTTTTAAGCTTAAGAGAAGCTTAAAAACTAAAAAGACTTAAAGTGAGTCATTTACAATTTTTTGAGTGACTGTGAAGTTATTCGTGAAAAAACGTCCACAAACATGCATCTTTAACACGTTTTCAATTGCGAATAAAATATCGGTATATCGAAAAAAACTTTATAGAACATTTTTTTAATTAAAATTTGTCCTCTATTTCCGGGGTTATCTTGAGTGAAAACATTTCCACCCCTGAAAAGGGGTGCCGCTATGTCACTTTTGTTCTTGGAGCCATCTTCTAACTACTCACCAAATTTCATATCAATAGGTCAAGGTTAAAAGAATTCGGAGCAGAAAACCTTCAAAGATACCTAAATTAGTTAGTAATAGTCCAAATTACTAACTAATTTAGGTATGAGTGAAAACAACGGTAGATACTCGTATATATACTGGTACATAAAGTTGACTTTTGATGTAAAAAAACAAAAAAAAATATAACGGATTAATTATACGTCTAAAATTGATCTTATTCATATATCAAGCATTATTGTTAATGCAAAAACATAAATAAAGATTACAAAATGGTCCCTAAACAGGTCGTGCTTTATCACATTTTATTAAAAGCCTACCAAAATATCTAATTAATATTATTAATGACAATTCGGTAGCTGGGTCGTTATTTCACTACGTGAGATCTGTCGCAAGGGTACTGGTGTCCATTTACTCGGTTAGCTATCGGTCACTGAATCAAGTGACCTGTACCAACTGAGTAATTAACTTTTAGGGCCCACCAGGACGACGCTGGTCATACGGGAGCAGGTTACGGTCCAGGTAAAGGGGCCGCTGAAGGATATTAATTACGAGGGAGATATGTTTCCACTATGATAGTCTCTTAAAAGCTATCATTTATTACTCAAGAGTATCGGGGTATGACTGTCAGTTGATTTAATAGAAGGACGAATGTGATTAGGAATATATATATAATGACTTTTTTTACGGGGTATATGATACCTATATCTTGATAATATTAACTATTTGGAATATAATATATAATAATGATGAAACAGAAATATGTATTGTTTAGAACGATTTCCTATTGTATAAAATCATTGGATTAAATTAACGATAAAACAGTAAATTATATATTTGAAAAAAAAAACTGTGGCGCAGCCACAAACGTCCGACAGGTAAAGCACGACCTTGAAATCTGACCTATGGTAAGTATTAGTATTTTAAATTCAAGTATAAATGATCAATAAAACAAATCGTACATCACTCTGAAGATCCTCAATGAAGGCGAAAGAACTTGTACAACTTCTAAGTAGTTCGTTTCCATACGGTTCCACAAAACAAATATGAATAGCAAAGAACTTAAAAGCTAATATATATATATATATATATATATATATATATATATATATATATATATATATATATATATATATATATATATATATATATATATATATATATATATATATATATATATTGTCATATATGAATTAAAGAGAACTTTTAATGCCGCACGTTGGGTTAGTTAATTGTGAATAAATGGAATATATCAATTTTATAGAATGCCCCTACGTTGGTTGGGTAATTGTAATATATTGTATATTGTATTTATATGACACCTCACGTTGGTGAAATAAATTGTGATATGTTTATTTTATGTTTATATGTAATTTTTAAAATAGTGAGGTATTATAATAATGGTATCATGTAGAAATATTTAATCTGCTTATAGGATACTTTCTCTATTTACTTCCCTATTGAATCCTTCTCTTTTATAATGGGCGCCAGTTCTGTGAACACTGATTTATAATTATTTAATTGAAGGATCACGTACACAGGCTTATTAATTTTTATATAAAATTTCATTAAAATATTATTTGATAAATAAAATTAATGACCCATAATAATTGAATTTAATGCAAAACTTTTGTTTAAAATGTTATTTTCTTAAAGCTTAGAGTTGTATTAATTTTTTAAATTATTCCCTGTAATTGCAAAACAAGAAAGAAGAAGTTGTGACTGCCTCTTCTCTGTTTATTATATTTGATTTGGTTATTTTGAAAACAAAATTATTGAACATTATTGCTATCCTGCGTGGGACCTAGTCCTCTGACACAATTTTTCTTAATGTTAGCAAATTTAGAATTGTTTATTACCTTGTAGAATGCGTTGATCCTTTTATGAACTTTCACAAAACTTATTGCTTTCGATTTCACTGATACGCGAACTACACTGCTGCTGGGATCTGGTGGTGGTGTCATCTAGCGGGACATCACTGCACTGCCTCTGGAATGCTGACTGCCTTTCTGGTATCTCACCTAGAGATTTATTTACCCTCAAATTTATGTTACGCAAGTAACATAAATGCTGGCCTGTATTTTTTTACTCTGCTATCACTTTAACCACTGTGTAAGTTTGTTTTCTTTTCTTGTTTGATATATACATACCAAGCTTTTCCCTTCTTAACTCGTAAAAATGACGAAAACACTTATTCATGCAGTTTTCCTGCTTCTAGACTATATACACTGGTATTATTCCTTACTTAGCACAAATTAACACTTATTATTTAAAATTTACAATTACTTTTTTCTAATAAAAATTATAAAATTCACGAGCGTGGCTGTTGCTTCCTTGACGCCGTAACTAGACTCATTTTAATTGTTGGTAGTTGCTACGGATGTACCTTATTAAAAAACAGATGCAACTTCCTGGTTACATCCTTCTTATTTGTTCTGTTGTTTTGATCTGACCAATCAGATTAATTCATAATATTTGATTTATTTAATTTCACTTTAAACTATTATACTTCGATTAACTCTCGAACCCTTTGTTTACACTTATGCTTTTGCATTAATCCTTCAATTTAGACACAGTTTATTCGTGATTGATATGTGATAATTATTAGTATGACTTGTCTATTGTAATTTCACTTGACACAGATTTTTGTGGCGATTAATTATTTAGTTTAACGATATTATGCTTTGACCAATCATGCGCGTAGCTGGTTGGCGTTCAGGTATACTCTGTTCGTTGATTATAGCCAAGTGTTTGTTTGCGCTTATACTATAGTCTGTTTGTGAGTTGTAGGCTACTGATTTTAATTTAATTTTAATTTTTTGTATTTATTGTATTTGATTGCCGTTTTAGGTTCTATATTCTCGTTTATCTCAACATATATATGTGTGTTCCGAAAGGCTTTCACCGTTGTCAAAATGAAAATTATTGCATTCTCGGGTTGAACCACGTCTGAGGTTTGTTAAATCTCGACGTTTTGGTACCTTCTTTGGTGCCATTTTTAAGAGTCAGGGGGTTATTTTATGAAAAGGTTCGACACTGGTTTTTTGTTTTCAATAAGTTCAACAAGATTTTATGCATTTTAAAGTTTAACATCTTCTGGATAACTGTAAGCCTAATACTTTTATATACAATATGTTCAAATAGAACAAATATAAATTACTAGGTTTGTGTATTCTAAGAATTTGAGTTCCGTCAAAATCTGATGTCATAAAACGGCACTACAAGTGTTGGGAGTATTAATATTTTAAATTCAAGTATAAATGATCAATGGAACAGATCGTACACTACTCTGAAGATCCTCAATAAAGGTGAAGGAACTTGTACAACTTGTAACAAAATGGTGAAGTGCAGGTCATAATTCTGTTCGGAAAGGGAATAGCGACCCAAGAAGTCCTTTGTTTATTATTTAGAGAATTCTAAGAAGGTCCACATTAAATAAGTAATTCATCTTGTATAATGTGTTTTCTTTAAGTACGGTCTTAGCAAAATTTCATAGCTTCGTAAATGCATAACTTCGTAATCGCAAACAGATGTGTAACTACCAAAAAAAGTAAAATATCTCAAATCAATTGTAAAATTAACAGGGTCTATCCATAAAAGGGACACGAAAAGATTCGACCATAAATAATAGTTGTCCGCTAGAAGCGTCACTTAATTTATGGTTTCCGGGTATGGGAAAAATGGCCAAACAGCTAACTAATTGATGCAGAAAGAGTAATCTCAGAAATGTCATGTAAAATGTTTAGTTTCTATTTTGCAACCAGATGTCGTTAGCGTACGGGAATAGTTTCCTGAGATCATGTAAGGGGTAAAGTAGGTCCCGTAGGATTGGTGGAGATTTCACCCCCAGTAAGTGGTATTACTTAAAGGGGATGAAAGATCGAATTTGGTCCCACCCAGCGAGGACTGGAGCAACGATCTTAGCCAAAATTATGCAGTTTACGGCAGGTTTTCAGATAGTAAATTCGGGTTTAAAGTCAAATAGTTTAACAAGCGGAAAGGCACTCAAAATTGTTCTATTAGAGTCAGGTCTACTTAACCCTAGTGATTAGCTTTGTTTTCATATGGATAGGGTTCATTATTTGCGCGACGCATCGGGTTGTGTCCAAATTTATAGTTTGTTTAGTGTAAATGTTTTATTGTCAGCGTAATTTATTCTGTTAAATATTAAATATATATCTTGGTTTGAAGTTATTTGAATTAATCTCTTGACCAACGAAATTCAATATTATCCGACAAAGTTAGTTCGTGAATCTTAGTGATGATGTGAGGCTTTAGCCATACAGGATTAACATCGACATCATGAGAGCATATGAGGTAAGCTAAATCTCCATGTATCAATATTAAGATTTCCCCTTCTAACTTTAAAGCACACGCGACGAACCCAGGACTATGAGATCTTGTGTGTATATATTTATGTATGTATCCATATTTTTGCAAACCCCCAAACCCCTTTCATTTTAACATCTGTCAATCTGGTAAAAACCCCAGTGGTTACAAACTTCTAAGTGGTTCGTTTTCGTGTGTATGTCCAGATATAACACTGGTAAGTGTATCTTCCTTATGATTCGTCTATTTGCTTATTTCTCTATGTAATGAAATGTTACAAACCCAAGATTACTTTTCACAAAACAAATATGAATAGCAAAGAACTGCGATATATATATATATATATATATATATATATATATATATATATATATATATATATATATATATATATATATATATATATATATATATATATATATATATATATATGTATATATATATATATATATATATATATATATATATATATATATATATATATATATATATATATATATATATATATATATATATATATATATATATATATATATATATATATATATATATATATATATATATATATATATATATATATATATATATATATATATATATATATATATATATATATATATATATATATATATATATATATATATATATTATCGAACACTGTTATGTTCGATATTAATAAAAATACGTGTCCGTCATTTTATTACTATTTATCACACTAGCCATGGAAGAAACACACAATTATAATCATAAAATAGGGGTATGATTCAAGGGCGCATTATTATAAATACTTTAAACATTAAAATTATAATTTTGCGCATTAAAATATCGAATACCTCGCAATAAATAAATTGATATTTCAATTGGTTTGATATAAAATGCAATAATATGCAGAGCGTGTTATTTAAAATTCGAAAGTTGAGATCACTTTCGGCGAAATCGGACGTCGAAAAAAAAAACTGGAATGGCCAAAATGAGTCTTTTTTGACGTACATTATTGCTGCAAAATTTCATTTGGATAGCTCAAAAATTGTGGAAATAGTGAGGGTTTACTATGATCCGTGGTCACCCAGTAAAATATTTGTGGAAATTTTCTTGTAGAAATGTTCTACCCTCTAGATAACTCCAAAATCTAATTCTGTTTTCATAATCACCGATAATACATTTCTTCAGAATATGATCAAAATGCTGTCATTATTGAGAGCTACAGTCGCTACAGAGTACATTTATTCCAAAAATCACTCCAAAATTTTTTACAAAAAAAATTAAATGTGGAAATTTAATTTTTGCATCAAATTAATAACTTCCTTTTATAATGTATACTATCTGCAATAGATATCATGAAAACCTGGATTTACTAAAGTGAAACAAGACTGATAATATAGGCCGATATATCCAATATGCTTAATTGAGACTGAATAAATAGACCTCAAATGTGTGGGGTAAATTTTATTTTAAGAGCAAATGTTAAATGTTGAGCAGATTTCGCCCATTTAATTGAAGCCTTGTCTGTTCACCTATTCACACAAAATTTACCCTAAACATTTAGGGTCTATTTATTCAGTCCCACATCAGCATATTGAATATCATCAGTCGTAGTAAATCCGGGTTTACATTTTTATAGACGTATAAGTATAAATGATTATGTCTTGGTAAGATGTAGATATGCTAAATGAACACAAAGGTTCCTACAAAGAAATACCTAATAACACAATTAATTATTCAATACTTGCTACTACCAAAATATATTCTGCCATTTTACTTCACTTCCAGTTCCCCTGCGCCGTATCAAATTTCAGCGAGAACACTTTCCCCGCTAATTAATTAGCTAAACGTAGGTATAATAACCTTCTAAGAATTTCGTTGGGCAGACAGATAATGTTCAGTAGGAATAAATGAATTTTAATTTCATTAAAGTGGTATTCATTTGCGCTCAGACAGATTCAGATTGTTAGTTTGCGTGTGGCTGGTATTCACACAAACCGTCGAATCAGCCGGAATCAGACTGGACGTGCGTTTTTGGAATCGCCCGTAAATACTCCTGGTTATTATCGCAGCGGAACCCATTTACAACGGAAACAACTCATTTCGCTGAAAGATGAATAGTCACGAAATGGTTTTTTTCTTATAGAAATTCTTTGAAATGTATGAAATATTTTGGGGGCTCTATTTAATAACAGCGAAAAACATATGGCAGTATCATTCAGTTGATGGTGTGTCTGTTATACAAATAAAGGAAATAATTTTCTCTAATTCGAACTTCCAGTCCCCTCTTCATATACAGAGTTATTAACGAAATGTTACTCATTAACATTTTGAGTGCCACGGGGATCTAGGAAAACCTATTGTGGGCACCAAAGTAAAACATCTGTATCGGTGTGAACCTGACAACGGTTTTTGCCAGCAACGGTATTAAATGTTACTACCTCGATACGGTATTTATCCCTGTTTCTAATATCGATTAAATTTTACTATGTGGAGTTAGGTACCTACCTGTTTTGTTTAGTGTCGTAAAACTAAACTTTTATTCATAAATTTTGGCGTGCAGTCACAGTTTTATAAAGTGACAAAACTACAAACCATCTGAAAAAAAATCGTATTATCTAGACGTGTTGACTATATTTCGCTGTTTGGAATTACTTATTTTAACCTATTGAAGCTTCCTAGTATGTTCAAATCATTTGTGCCATCGTATCAGAGGCGGAGTAGAGGGGGCTAACTTAAAACTTTAAAAAAAAATTACAAAAAATTAAACAAGTCGTGTCGATTAAATTTTGCTGTCTAGAATTACTTAACTTAACCTCTTAAAGCTGCCCAGTATGTTCAATTTATTTGTGCCTCCGTATCAGAGGCGGGGTAGAGGGGGCTAACATAAAACCTAAAAAAATCACAAAAAATTAAAGAAGTCGGGCACTTCAGGCAGTTTCAGGATGTTGAGTAATTCTAGACAGCAAAATTGAGCCGACACAACTTGCTTAATTTTTTTTGTATTTTTTAACTTTTAAGTTATCCCCCTCTACTGCGCCTCTTATACGGTGGCACAAATGAATTGAACATACTAGACAGCTTCAGGAGTTTAAGAATTTTAAACAGCAAAATTTAACCGATACGACTTGTTTAATTTTTTGTGATTTTTTTAAAGTTAAGTTAGCCCCCCACTAGTCTGCCTCTGATACGATGGCACAAATGATTTGAACATACTAGGCAGCGTTTCGAGGTTGATATAAGTAATTTCTAGAATTACTTATATTCTGGGATATATACTTTATTCTGGGATTTTTTTTCAGTGTGAGTACCGGGTGGTACCTTACAAGAAGTATTGAAATAGTATAAATTTGCAATATTTCTTACACTGTGTAATGTAACCGACAGTCAAATGTAACCTGTTGTATGCAGTAAGGTATATAATTTTTGAATCACCCGTTTTAGTACGAAATATTCCTAATATTCTAGTTTAATTGAAGGATAATCGTTAATTATCATTATCATTCGTTATCATCAGTTATCATTCGTGATACTGTTGCATATTTCCTGCGTTTATTTATTGCAGCAAATTCTCGCTGCAAATATTATTTTTCGTGTTTTTACTTTCTGCTGTTGTGATGCTGGATAGTCGTGGTTGTCATGTAATGCCCTAATGGCATTTGAATGAAACTCGCCAGGTAACAATCTACAAGATTTATTGGACACATCTTCTCACAACATATCGGAAGTACAGTAAATAGATAGCGGATAACACATGGTCGATGCTTTTCTAAAGCATCGGTGATCGGTAATGTAATGATACAAGAACGGCGCAGGTTTGTTCTGTAGGTGACCCAATTACCGCATTATATAACGTTATCTAGGTCAGTGTTTATATACATGATAAAGTTATATTAAGTCGGCCTTGATCTAAGGAATGTCTTCGTCGGCATTTTATTGCATAGTGTTTTATATACCTGCAATCGTTTGCTTTTAATAATAAATAAGAAATATTGATATTGAATAACAGAGAAGATATTGAGAGCACGTGTAGCCGTTATGGCACTATACTTAAGACGTATTGTCGAGAAGTTTTCATTCACACTCAATTAAATGTTCCATAAATTCCTTAATTTGTCTATCTAAATTAAATAGTCAAATAAGAAGCTGCTCGTCTGATGTTCAAGTGCTCTGCGTAGCTGCGACAGGTGAGATCAGAGTTCCATTGCAAATAATAGGTTTTATTGGTATCACAGTAGCCCTCGAACACACAAGAGTATAGGGTAGCTCTCACTTTGCTAGTCAGGCCCAACGACCTGTTAATCATACTTTTTTTATTTTGTGAAACCTTTTTTTTATCATTCTAATTATATTAATTAACTTCATTTATTCATACAAGTCAATCATAAAAGTTCTATCGCTCTAGGATAAATTGGGGCAATTTTATTTTAATTTCAAATAAACAAGAGCGAACAGTGACAAACCACATACATCGTAGTTCATATTCGGCCCTATTCAAGGACCCGTTCGCGGATCACTCACATTCTTCAGCGCTTGGCCCGTAGGTTATACTGCGGCTGTGAAAATGCCTTGGTTTGCGTGTGGCGATTTACGAATTTCGACGTGGTGAAGTGCTTTGTATGCTTTGTATGTCTGCTCTGGAATGCAGCAGTTACCTGGAGAACAGAATGAAATATCTTCATGCAGTTTATGCAGAAAGCTGGGGGCTAAGTGATATCTTTTAGGTACAGCATGGAAAATATTGTGATAACTTGCGAATGGCTAGAACTATCGCCTTGCTGTTTAAGCTGTGACCTTGAACGCTCCTTCTTACGTAGATGCCTCCTACACGATAGAAAAGAAGTACAAAACGAACTACGTTTTACTGCAATTAACATGCAGGAGAGCTGCCAAATAGTGCCCAGGCAATATACACGTTAATGCAAATGTGTTTTGTACGCAAAGCACCAATCCGTGGGCTATTGAGGACACTTCGCGATGCCTAGCTATGTCCTACACCATGCCCATGTGCCTATCTTATCTTAGTGTTCGCATAATTTAACCGAGCATAATTTAACCGACACGACTTGTTTATTTTTTTGTGTTTTTCTAAAGTTTTAAGTTAGCCCTCTCTACTCCGCCGCTGATACGATGGCACAAATGATTTGAACATACTAGGCAGCTTCAAGAGGTTAAGTTAAGTAATTCTAGACAGCAAAATTTAACCGACACGGCTTGTTTAATTTTTTGTGATTTTTTAAAGTTTTAAGTTAGCCCCTTCTACTGCGCCTCTGAGCTTGAAGAAGTTAAAATAAGTAATTCTAAACAGCGAAATATAGTCAACACGTCTAGATAATTCGCTTTTTTTTGTTTGCAGTTGTGTGACTTTATAAAACTGTGACTTCTGAACGCCAAAATTTAAGAGTAAAAGTTATAGTTTTACGACACTCTAACGACACAAGTTTTACGACACTTTTACGCGGGGAGAGTAGGGTCACCTGGGGTTTCGGTAAAGACAACCAATAAAAGTAATACCTATAAAAAATTTATTTCATCGAATGACGGTCCTGCGTAGCTCGTTACAGAGCCCCTCCTCTTTAGTCGCCGATGCGCAAAGCAAGTCCATTCTCTTGTTGGATAGAGTATAGATACCTAAGAAACAGGGGTTATATCGGTTGTGTTTGCACATCTGTTCGTTAAAGTGCATATCTTCACGTTCATCCGATCGACCAATCGTGATTTAATAAGATATTTTATCAACCGTAATCTCCTATGATCATTGAATATTAAAGTAACTAGTGCTGTGAATAAGCAACTGTGATTAACTTGTATTAAATAGGTACGTAATATAGTCCTATGTTCGAACCTGCAGGTGTTCAAAGGATTTGAAGTCGGCGCGTGTGCCGGTAACTTAAAAAGTTTTTTTATTTCTTATATATCCAAGATTTACTTGTATTATAGTATTATAGTATAATACTATAATACAATAGTATTGTACTTTGTGAAACAATTTAACGTAAGAAAATAATCCGTAATTTGCAAATAAGGATTAAATTTGATTTATAACTGATTTATTTAATCTTTTTTTAATTATTTAAGAATTACTAATGCAATAATAAGCAAGTATATTTATATTAATAAATAAATTTCTTTATCAGGAGATATACCTACTAGAATCTGTAAGGATTTCAGAGGAACGTCTAGTGTCTGCATGAGGTCAGGTGTACCTCTGGATAATACATATGGCATTAAAAATGCCAATAGAATGGTAATAGATGATACCAGTTAATTGGTAAATAAGACATGCATCACTGTATACGTCCATTTAAACAGTTATTTTTATGTCGTTCATAATACAGAATACTTGTAAGAAGTTACAAATAAATTTTATGGGGCAGTAAATAAAACTTTAATGTTGCCATTTCCTATGGTAAGTCTAACCTTGATTCAATTGCCATACATTAGCCTTTATGTATTTAAATTGCAGATTCTCATAATATTATAATTATAATTTTCTACAGTGCACTTTGCGTAATGCATCAGAATGAGATCATTTTGCAGCATATATCATCCATTTTTAAAATACCACCTGTCGTTGGTAATTTATTGGAATGCTATTTTCTATAGGTACTAAGAAGGCTGTTAATAGAAACTGGATGAGGTAAGATTCTAACTGAGTTCTCATTTCATATTTCACACACAATGTCTGCACACAGTGTAAACACCGACGCGACGCATATTTAGCACCAAATGTGCTTCTAATTTCTACTAAATTTACTTTTACTTCTAGTTTCATTTTAATTTCCTGTCTCCAGAATGTCGCTTGAACCTTTTATTATATGGTGAAGATATCGTGGTCATGTGACATGGTGGAGAAATTCCATGTTCCACTAGCATTTAAGTTCAACTATCACGTGGTCAAGTCTGATATTGATTACATAAATAATTTGTTTCCTTTGATTCATTTAGTTGTAAAGTTACTTTAGGGAAATTATCCTGGATGGGGCTGAGATTTTTAATGTGATAATAGCACTGACAACGACGACAATGGCGACGACGATGACGGATTTCGGATTCTTTATCTCCTTTTGAAAGATCCTAGAATTATGAAGTGTGTCCTAAATTTACGGTTCCTAATTAGTTTTTCTACTATGTCTGTGGGATATCCACTCACAACTACACTGCGCAACTTATTTAACCCACAACCAAAAAGTTAACTCAAATTTGACGTTATGTATTTTCGACAATTTTTGTTCGTTTTGGCCGATTTTTTTTTCAAATTGTAGGTTTTTCTCTTAGGAATATCACTGTCTTAGTTATTTTGGTAAAACGAATGATTTTGATATTATACCAGGTGCTATAAAAATGTTATGTTTTTTTCCGAAATTTCAAAACGTCCTGTGGGCTATACAAGGTATTGCAAGTTATTGCAATTATAGCCAATTTAAAGCCTCATGTTTTTTCTACATTTTCTTTTTTTATTCATTTGTTTATCTCTGTTACTTCATAAAATATCCAATTTCCTTTTTTGTCAAGTGCTCTATTTATTACTCATTATACTGGTTCAATGCCTCATTTTGCGTTCTGTTTTCCTTGATATCTTATAATTTATTGAGAGATACAAGGTGTTTTAGAAGAGAAAAAGGTCTCAAAAGGACAAAAACATACCTAGAAAAATGGATTGCTTTAATCAATAAAACAACGAATAACAGGAAACAGTTAAACAATAACAGCGAACAGTTGTTTAATTCGAGTAAATCCTCAAGATAGTCCAAGGTCTGTGGAATTTGTACACTAGGAAATAATGAACAAACATAAAAGGAAATCAAAATTTCACCCTCTTGCAATTGAATATTCTTGACCTTATCAATGAAATCATTCGAATTTTTAACTGAAAAACTAGGCTGTGCAATGGGCAAACTTTCAAATTCCTTAGGCAACCATTTTGATAAGTGGTAAGTCGGAGATCCAATAGACGATACTATTGGACGCACCGACTTCCCTGGCTTATGAATTTTTGGTAGACAATACAATCTAGGTACAGTAGGGTTAGACACACGTAACCCATTCTTAACAGGTGGAGTAATAAGGTTGTTACATGATTTGAGGATATTTTTTATTTCAGTCGTCATTCTTGGTAAAGGGTTTCTAGTAAGTTATTTATAAGGACCATTACTAATTAGGTTATTTACCCGTTCATAATAGTCCTCTTTATCTAAAATAACAACCTTATTACCTTTATCTGCTTTTAAATAAAAACAGTCTTTTTCGCGCAATCTTTTGATAGTCTAAAAAAAAAAATAGTGATAATAGGTTAGAATTTGATATATATGGAAAAGATACCAGTACGATCAGATATATCCCTAATGACTCTCACCACTGCTATCAACATAAAATGGCAAGTTTCAATTTTCTTGTCCATCGTTTACTAAGTTTGCCTCTCAGTAATGAGAGATTTGAAAAAGTATTAATTAAAGATATAGCTGTGAGTAATGGTTATCCTAGAGATATAGTTGAAAAACTAATTAGGAAGCGTAAATTTAAGGACACACTTCGTAATTCTACGACCTTTCAAAAGGATATAGAGGCTCCAAAATATGTATCCATCCCGTACGAACCACGGTTTACTTGTGG
Organism: Tetropium fuscum; assembly: GCA_964058915.1. Taxonomy (NCBI): domain Eukaryota; kingdom Metazoa; phylum Arthropoda; class Insecta; order Coleoptera; family Cerambycidae; genus Tetropium; species Tetropium fuscum. The sequence continues at coordinate 22,586 of CAXKVY010004241.1, forward strand.
TTTGAGTAAGGTTTTCAAAAACGTGGGTATAACAGCGATTCATTCGTCGAGCAACAAATTACAACAACTTTTAGACAATCCAAAGGATAAAATTGTTCCAAATGAAAGGTCTGGGATTTACGAAATTAGTTGTAATGATTGTGATCGAAAATATGTTGGACAAACGAGACGGTCAATTAACACCAGATTTAAAGAACATATGGCTCATCTAACATATGGAAGAACAGATAAGTCTAGTGTTGCACAACATGCTTTTGACAACAATCATAGAATATATATTAGTAATTTAAGATTAGTTAGAAATGTGAACAATAATAGACAGTTGGATGCATTTGAGAGCATAGAAATTGTAAAATGTAATAGTAGTATGAATAGCGACAAGGGGCCTATCCCGTATAGCCCGCTTTACGCGTTGCTTAGCAACCGATGATTGAAGCGTGATTAGTCACGCGTAAATTTCACGGTGATATCATACCGTAGCCCGCTTTACGCGTTGCTTAGCAACCAATCATTGAAACGTGATTAGTCACGCGTAAATTTCACGGTGATATCATTAGTGACGTCACCGGAAAAATAGTATAAATATGGTAGATTTTGTAGTTTAAGATTAGTTTTAATCGTCTCCGGATGATGCCAACTTGGTTGGCGAAACGCGCGTCGAGCGAAGTAAAAGTGTTTTGGTGTTTGTGGAAACTACTCCGAGTGTTACAGTTACATCAAAGGTTCCAGCCCTATCCAGTACTATAAATAGCGTAGATTTGTAGTTTAAGATTAGAATTGATCGTCGATGCGTGTGATACCAAGTGAAAGTGTTTTGGTGTTTGTGGAAACTACTCCGAGTGTTAAATTAAGTACCCCATTTTGCCCGGCTTTCGCCTACCTAGTAGGGAAAGTACTTAGGGAAGCTTAATAAGCGATGGTTAAGAAAATTAAAACTCGCCATTTTGTGCTTATCAGAATGAATGGATGTATGGCAATATTGGCTTTTTCTTCGAGATATTTTGTCAGGAATGTATTTCTGCTTGGATGAATATCTATCATGAAATTCATTTAAGATAGATAATGAAACTCATTATCTAACTCAGTTGGATTAGTTATCCTAGGTACTAATAAAATAAATTATATAATTTATTAATACATAGGTATTGACCTATGTAGAAAATAATTGGGATTAGTATACCGTATCATGAGACATTAGGATACTATTTCATCTTTCCTGAATAAGGAAAATTTAGAGGTCACTGTAAAAGAGAAGGTACGTGCACTTTAATTATGAATTCCTCGGAAAATTTTAATAATCGTATACCGAGCTAGGTCAGCTCGAATTGTTGACATTCGTATTATAACGACGAGCTAAGAAAATATCAAAAGCACGGGATGCCGGAGGGGTTAAAATTGTTTGCTTTGGTAATTGCCGGAAACAATGTGCAAAGTTTACTCAATCGATACTTAATTAAGAAATTAATTAACACGTCTGCCGAACAAATTAATTTATCCGTTATGTGTATTCATAGGTATACCGTAAAAGCATATTCACTTTTAAATTTATACAATGGAAGTCTTACAACTATATGAATAAAATAAATGTATATTTAACCATCACTATTACATCAGCGTTAGATACCTATTGGTAACAATTTGTGATATTATAAATTAATATAAATGCAATTTCTATAACGCTGGCCTTTTGGACAAGTGTGACACTGGGGTTAATTACACAAATGTAATTAATTAACCTAATTAATAATGTGAGTTCATTAATATAAATAAACAAGCATGCATACTCAAACAGATCAGATCAATGTCAAAAAAGTTCTATTTAATCAAAATAAATTCGGATTTCTTACGGGATAATTATGAACAGCATATAGTTTATCCATACAGTAAGAGCTGAACTGTCAATATATTTATTTACAATTTTAAAGACTAGATGATTAAAGACTAGATTTAGAATTTTAAAGTATTACATATGAAATAATTCGCCTTTTTTAGAGACAATCAATCTTATAAAAATCTAAATTGCTGGAGTATGTACTGACGAAAAACGATGTCTGTTAATATTATAGTTAATGAAGTTGATAGACTTTTTCTGGACAAAGGGGTTTCCAAATAACTATAGCATATTCCAGATGGCTTTTTACCAGGTATATAATGGCTAATAAAAGCATGCTATGAATAATCTTACATTTATAAACTCTTTAGAACAACGCATTATGAATCTTAGAAGTTGTATTCATATTTTTAACGATGAGGTCGATATAGTATTCGAATGATAGTTTATTGTCCAACATTACGCCAAACTCTCTTACTCTTCAAGTTACGTCTAAGAGACCATCAAAAATTAGAGAATCTATCTAAATCTTCTTGTAAGGATATATGTTGTTTGACATTTTTTATTACTGATTACTCGTATTACTAAATTTTAATATCATTATAATGCAAGGAACAAAATTATGAATTAAAGTATTTTTCTACCCCACTTATGAAAATGGAAAACAGCAAAGAATATTTACGGCACACCTGAAGTTACCTTAATTTCTTTAAACTCTGTATTATTTGTTAAGGCAATCTGACTTTTGTTCTTTAACCAATTCTCCAACCGTATCAACAAGATATCATGGTGAACCTTGACAAATCGGTGTACAGAGCATCCAAATGGTCTCGATCATCCAAATTTCCAAAATAGTCCGCGTCCCCGATCAAATTCATGCTGATGCATATATAATTTATTCCTTACCATAAAAAAATTACTCATCTGTAATTATAGGGTCGAGTACCTTCCTTGCCAAATATATAGAACAGAGAAATACCCCTGTAATTTTCAACATTACTTTTCTTACCGCCTTTATGCATTAGTACCATATTCGCAAGTTTCCACCGATCGGGAAATTTACCTTCACTAAGAAATTTATTAAAAATTGCATACATTGGCTCCAAAAATGAACTAGCACACAACATTTAGGTAAGTCGAGTAGCTTTTGAACATCAAACTTTTGCAAATAACAGTGTATGATGGACTATTGCCATCACCAGAAAAAGTAAAATTCGGAGTACCTCAAGATACTCTACTTGGACTCCTATTATTTATTATATACATTAAAGATCTCCCAAAACTATGTAAATGACACTTCACTAGTATTGATGATACTACCATGATTAATATAAATAACAATGTAAACAGTTAATTACAGTATATATGTATATTTCACAGTCGAAAGCTTCTGACTCGTTCAGAACTTCTGACTGGTTGACTTGGATCATTTAATCAATCCTGAAAGTGTAAAATCTTTACGAGTGATTATGGATCCACATCTACGTTGAGATAAACATTTAGATTATCTATCTAGTAAACTATCTAAAGTAGTATATCAGATAAGAAATTTAATGTCACAATTATCTTAAAATATCAAAAAACAGTTTATTTCTCTCTCTTTCAAAGTTTATTCTCTTATACTAACCTGGGGACACGTCTCTCATTTATATAGAATATTTTCACTGCAGGAACGTGCTATGAGAGTAATGACACGATTGACATTTAGGCAAGATGTAAGGCTAAAATTTATAGAAATAAATATCTTAACAGTTCTTAGTTATTATGTTCTGTGTACGAAGACTAATCCAAGTCGATTTGCTTCTTTAAATGTTTGCTAAAAGAGAATAAAAATTTACGTAATGTGGTCTATTATTAATTTTATTCCACCTCTTATGCACTTCCTTGGATTTAATATTTGTTTTAAACAAGTGAAAACTAAATAGGGAATCTTTTGTAAACAGTGTAGGTAAGGTAAAGATGGGAGAGTTGCCGCACTTTTGTAAAATACTCGTACTATACTGTATCCAACGAGAGAATGGACTTGCACTCGAGCGAAAATTCGTCTGTTTTGGTCAGATCTCCGCCCCTTAGAACATTAGTTCAACGCCCTCAACGTCTCAATTGGCTCAGCAGGTAGCCAGGGCGGGCGCCTGGGTCTGATACCTACCTGGTACCTAATTATATAAAGTACCTACTACTGCCTACCTATTCACAGTTTGTGAATAAAATTTATTTCACCTACTTAAGAATTTATTTCATCGATTGACGGTCC